>CM076580.1:1477197939-1477330824 GCA_034641835.2 Pinus albicaulis
CCTCTGCACAAGTTGCAACACATATGAACATACCTGCAAACCTCTATAACACCTCAACAACATTAGGATCATCATCACGAAGACAGCATACTGCAACAATTCATCCCTGTTATCCTCCACAATACCCCAAGGTTGTAAAGAGATCAATGGAGGTAACCTTAAGCCAAGCTTTTAGTTTGGAAGCTAGCCCTACCAAACCAGAGAGGACTCTCTCTATGAAACTCACAACCAAGGATTTGACTGGTACGAGAATGGATTTTACACTAGATAATGCAGCTCATGTAGGGACCCCATGATCTTCTCAGATGTTTTTTTCTCCTCATTCACTTTCAAATCTGTCATATCAGTGTCAAGATGAACTTGTTCCTCATCTTGCAATGGTGCTTCATGTTGTGATGATGCTTCTTCCTCTAATGTAGGCTTGGCCCTTTCAACAATGTATCGAGAAAAAAAAAGCCTCTTTCCTGTAGTGTATGTATTTGTCACCTCTACCGTAGGATTTCATGTGAGAAATTTTCTTGTGGAAGCCACCTCTTGTTGTGCTGGTGAAGTCAAAGGTGTAGAGTGACTTCTTGACTAAGTTGGAGAAGGAAAAAGAAAATTTGAATACATAAAACCATCCCAAGAAAAATTGATCTATATGAGCTGATGGAAAACGAGTATTTTCACCAAGCCATGGTGAAACAAGCTAGCATGATTATCTTCTCCTAATCTGTGTACCTTCTCTGCCAATTTTACCATGCTTCTATAAAGGTAATGAGGCAAGTTGAGAGATTTTACATCAGTGAAATGCATCAATAGTATCACATGATACTAATATAACCTCGATTACCTACCCTCACATGTGAAATATTTCATGATCAATTTCATGAGAGGGGAATACTTCTCTAGAAAATATTTGAATGGAAAGATGTGTTTTGGAGAAGCTTTGCATGGAGGTTTCAAATACATCTTATAGTTTTCAATGTCAAGGTCTATTTTCTTGAACCAAAGTTATCAATTGTTTTGAATCCCTGTAGTTGTGGCAATGGCCTCTGCTGAAAGAGTGAACACAACCCCTGCAATAGTAATTTTATCTCTCCTCAAACTGATGGCAAAAGTGCTGGTAAGTTTGTCATGAAAACCAAGTTCCTCAACCTTTTGTCAAAAGACAAGGAAACCTGCATCCTGGAATGATTTCTTAAGGAAGGGTGAAGACATGATCTCATGTGCTGTAGTGGGCTCATACCTGTTGATATGAATTCCCTTATGCTTCCTCTTCTAAGTCGTTTCATAATCCATAGTAAATCCTAGCTCAATGGGAAGGGGAATTAGGGTTTAGTGTAGGGAAAAATAGGTGATTTGGGAAGTTTTTAGGAATGAAGGAAGATGAAGGGGTTAGGGGTCTTATAAATTCTTGGGAAAATTTAGGGGGGTAGGGATAGATGTTAGGAAGTTGGGAGAAGTTAAATTTTAGGTAATGAGAGAGGGGAAGGGGTCCAAAAGGGGAAAACACAATCCTAGCCTAGGAAAATGTAGTCTAGGCTAGGGTTTGTGGGAAAATGGTGAAAATGAGGGATGGGGATGAGGGAAATTTTTTATGAAGGTATATGAAAGGTGGGGGAAGGTGAGTGAGATTTAATGTGAGGGTGTTTCTTAGAAATTTTTTCAAAGAGATTATGAAACCAAGCAAATGCTACAAAACCCTAGAAGAGGGAATTGTGACATTTCCAAGCATGAACTAAAGAAAAAACAAGGTATAAGAGGAGAAAAAGAGTCCCACTTACTTGCTACTGATGGTATGGAACTTGAATTTAATTATTGAAACCTATGGAAAATAAAATTTTTCTTCCTTGAAGAAAACACTACAAACTCTAGCAAAGCCCAGCACTGCCAGTGAAAAGCGCAATGCAGGAGGAAACTTGGGTCTTTGATGGAAATAAATCACTTCTATGAGGGTAGAACTGAACTTTGATGGTAAATTGATATCTCTTGAAGTTGGAATGAGCAAATGAGATTCTCTTTTGGTCTTTTAATAGCTCTGAAATCAATTTTCTCTTTAGTGGTGTAGTGGTCCCACAATGTCCTTTCACATTTTGTTTTGAATTGATAGTGAAATATAGCCTTAAAACATTTTTATTAATATTACATCATGATAGAAATAAAATTACACTTTTAAAACCTTTATTGAATATTTTTCACTATTACTGCTCCTTTCAATGCTGAATTTAATGGTGAAATTACCCATTTTCATGATTTTGACCCTATGACCTAATCATGACACTACATAGAAGAATGAGCTGAATGATGACCATGGTGATGTGACTGTGATGGTGATAAATAATTTTTAGTGGCAAGTCCTCAAAATGAGTGATGGCATGACTAAAACATGAAATGAAAGGAGTAGTAACACACCTAAACATACTAACCAATGACCAAATTTTTAGTTGAAAACCTATTGAAACCATACAAATTTACAGTAGGACCTTATAAAAAACCTTGTAAGAGCACATTTTATCACTCGTGACTGGCAGGACTGACAGACACTAACAATCTCCATGAAGCATGAGCATGAAGACCTAGATGAATACCTAGTTGACAACTTAACTATTATGCCATCAACCATGACCATCATATGAAGATATAATCATCATCCACCAATGCCATATTTGATACAATGGCATCAATTTTTTCATCATCAATAGGATCAATCATCAATGGCAACACATACTGACACACATCATTATCCATCAAACTGCATCATCATGAGGTTGAAATAAGTGCTGACCTCAAGAGTTGACATCAATGCCAACACAACCATCTCACTGTCAATACAGTGCCAACAAATAGGACCACCAAGTCAAAAATACATCACACATTCATATCAAAAGTATGACCACGACCATGACCATGTTGACATCAATTCCAACACTATAATTAGAACCTGCACATACAATCACAACAAGCCAAAGACCTATGCAATCCGTGTAGAATTATCCAATTACTTTATTCAATATATCACAAGAGCATTGAAACATATGAATATAAACATAACATAAAATACATTAAAAAAATATATACTCTTTGTATTAATATGGAAAGGAGATTGTTTACAACCAAGAATAGTAGCTAATCTTATAGAGATATCCTCGAGTTCAATTTTCCTTCCTTGCCACAAAACACACCTCAATGTGACCCTAATATATGAATATGAAGATTATCTTGGATTCAAGGCAACAACATGAAGGCATGATAGGTCTCCAAAAGCCAACCCTGATGTTGTAGATGGTTATATATTTATAGGAGATTGTGGTATTTTAGGAATTCTTATCCATATACGAATCTAGGCTTTAGATCCACTCTTGATGGGAGGATGAGCTCAAGGGATAAGAGGTGAAATATCTAAGGTAGAATTAGATAGGATTTGAAGTTTTTATCCAAGGTAAATGGTTGAAACAACTCCTGGAAGCTTCTAGAAGAGGAAGCTTCGGGACTCTTTTTATTTTTTATGAATTTATAGAATCAATGCACCCCCAACAAGGGACAACCTGCTTCTAATTATTGCAAGTGCAGAATGGATAAACCTATTGGTGAATGCAGGTCCCTAAAGTGCTAGCATGCATTAGGCCTTAAAGATACTGTTTTGAGTTAGTGAGACTCGAAAACTTAGGGATTTGCTAGATTCATTCTTAGGGCATTGTGTAGGGATGATCAAAAGCTGTTAATGGATGTTAATTGATCCAATTTATAGGCCTATTGACGAGATGCAAAAAAATAGCTTATAACACATCCCCCCCTAAAGCGTAAAGTCAGAAACAATGTTTGATGAATGAAGTGCTTTACCTTGTGACAAGTCTGGATTAAGAACAAATGGTCAAGATCATAATTTTTTACAATAAATTTTATCATGATATCTTTTTTGAGGGAGGCATACCCATGCTCAACACATAAGCTAACATTACATGTACAATGCTAAAAAATCATGTCCAATGATGAAAATGTTTGTATCCATGATTAGATGAATATACGATCATAACCATCATGCTTTATAATCTTGCATTAGTCCTGAAAGCACAACCTGGATGCATGGAACTAGATCTGGGGCCTTTTATCTCATTCAATCAATCATCCAATGTATGAGTCTAACCTTGCAAAAAAAGGATTTGAAGTTGAACTTGGTAGACACCATATGATTACCGACCATTGATGTAAGTCACTAATAGGCGTGAGAGAAACCACCGATGATGTTAATGGATGTAAAGGTATAACAATACAATCTATATGGTGTGAATGAATGAATTGAAGAGGCGCACCACACATATCTTTCTAAGTTGTGTTAGAGCCTGTGATCTTCATCCCTCCGTTAGAGATCAAATTTCTCTTGTTGCATTTCATTTTAGGTGTCTCATTCAGTTCAGTCAGCTGCATTCCATTAGGAGCATGGATCATCTGACGGTAGGGTCTTGTCACTCATATCCCTCATGTCATGTACCTGTTGATCTGTGTCTATTTATCAAAATCATTTACAATCATTTTTGGTCTTAACCTTGGCAAAGAGTCATTTCAGGGTTTTTAGTCTTATTAGGTCTAGGGTTTTATCAATCAGGTCTCAAAATGCCTAATAATGGTCAGCATGCACATGAGGAGGTGCGAAATAAAGATTCAGTGCAAAAATTTCATCATCATAATGCTTGATAATGATTTTTCTTCAAAACTCTGTTTTGAAGAAAAATTGTCTATTTCATTTGTACGTAATAAATCCAATGTAATTTTCAAGTTTTTCAGTTGTAATAGTACTCCATTCGCAGCCCTGATCGCCTTTGCCAAAATTCCATGCCATCCATTCCCTGCAGAACAGACAGAGAGGACATCATTCAGTTGCAAAAGAAAAAATGAAGCAAAACAGACTTTCTTGAAAAGTGTCAAAGATTGCAACATTACAAAAGTGAGTTTTATGAAATGAAAATTAAAGTTTTCTGTATATAAGTCATTGGTCATTTTCCAAAAAAAATCTTATTTGCAGTCAAAAGAGAAAGATTGAAACAAGAGAAAGTCATGTTGAAGGAAAAGAGCAAGTTTGAATAAAAACTGGGCAAAGTTGGGTGCGCAGCGCATAGGCTGAGTGTCGCGATGCACTGGGCAGGTGCGGCACATTGGGCCGGCCGCCGCAGTGTAAAAACTACACTGGCGCGACGCATCAGGGAGGCGCGATGCACTGGATTAGTTGCGTGGCGCACTGGGCCGAAACACTAAATTTTTTCCATTTCTCAAAAACTCCAAATCAATTCGGTCTCCCTTGCTCCAAGTAAGTCCATGCAATAAATTCATTACTCATGACAAGTGTTTGGTATTGATTATGAGAATTTAAGTGTAAAAACTCAAACCATATTTTTTTTTGTTTGAGGATTGTCTCCTTTAGGGTTGTGAAACTTGTTGTGTGCCAAATACTTTCATTCTCAACCTTGTTTTTCCCCTCTTCACTGTTGATATTCTCACCACAGTCCCCTTTTCCTATTCACCTTATATCCATAGTTACTCATTCCTACCCATTTCCATTCCCTCCCCATCCCAATTGTGAAATTTTTCCAAACTTAAGTGGCTGTCCCTAAATCACAGATTTCAAATGGAAAGTTGCACTTGATAAAAGCTCATTATTCCTACTACCCTATTTCTCTACAGTCCCTCCCATATTACCACATATTTGACAATAAATCAAAGACACCAAAGTTTTCATTATCATACAAGACAACACAGACCTTGCAAATTCTCATGGAGACGAATACTTCTTATGACCATGACAGTGACTCTACAACTGAATTGCATGCACCAAGGAGGCATTAAAGCGTCGCAAAAAGCATGATAGACTCCAAATTTTGTCCGAAGCTCCTTTGGCTCAGCATAGTGCTTGATGGTGGACTTTCAGCCCAAATTTCAAGAAATTTGGGAAACTTTTTGTAAATTTTGATTTTTTTGGCCTTAACACAGATTTTTCCGCCTGACGCGTAGCGCCACTTGGCGCGCGCTTATAATTGGCAGCTCCTCTTGAAGAAAAATTTGCATTTCTGGATTTTTCATGAAAATTTATGCATTCCTACCCATTACCTAAGGATTTTGACAAGTTTTGGGTTGCCTAAAGGGTCAAAAACACCCTAAAAATGGCCTTTCTGCCACTTTTTGGACACACAGGAAGCAGTGTTGGGAGATTTGATTTTTGGAGGGAAAATGGAAACCAAATTCAGAAATTCCACTTGGGTTGGAAAGTAGACAGGAAAATATTTCCAACGAGCTATCTTGCACTCAATTTGGACTCCAGGAAGACCCTCAAAATCAGCCTCAAAGTGGTGTGACGCATAGAGATTTCAGGCGCGGCGCATTGGGAATTTTGACTCCTTTTTCACTCAACAGCTCAGATTTTCGCCTAGTTTTGGCCAGTTTGACTTTTTTATCTCCAAATTTAAATCTCTTGATGTAATTTCATGGTTTTTGATGTAATTTTGACAAATTTTCACTCATGTAAGTAGATTCATTCACCAAAAAGTGAAATGTAACTGAATGAATCAGTTTCCTATCTTATAGAGGCAAGCTGTTTCATTGCCTATTTTCCAGTTCTTAGTTTAGATCTTGTTGAAACAGCTCCTAAACTAGTGAGCTCGACCCCTAGAGGCATGGGAATGAGTTAGGCTTGTCTATATCTTGTATTTTCTCAGTCATTTTTAGAGGTTGGACACTTGGGATTGCTTTGAGCTTCATTGTACATTTCATCTCTGCATTTTGGCAAAGGAATAGACCAGGGTTTGCAGCACTCTTTGGGATCCATGTGGCTCTATGTTTTGATGGTGTGTTTCTCTCTGTGATTATAAGTTTACTGATGTTTCATGTGTATCATCTTCCTTCTCATTTCTTCTTAAGTTAAACAAACAAGTATTAAAGGTGGAATTCATTAGATTTGCAGTGCTCTACCTTGAGTTTTGTTTAATTTTCCATGTTTTCAACTGTTTGAAGAGGATTCTTGAAACCCTCTTGCCCTCTTCAACTCCTCCCCGGTCTGAGCTATCCATTTCATTCAATTCGAAGCATCAAAACATTTTCCTTTCTTGCCCCATTCAGCCCTCTGCAAAACTGATCCTTTCCGGACTCAAAATCTGCCTTTCCTTTTGATTCCAACAAAACCTTCAAAATCAAATCAAACTCCTTTACATATATACCTAGCCTAAAATTAGCCTTTATTTCAAGTCATCTCAAGCCCTATTGATTATATTTGCTGAGATTGACCCGGAGAGAGCCCTCTCCTGATCTGGTAGGGCTAGCTACCAGATTAAGCGTGGTTTGATGTTACCCTGAACTTTTCCTTCTTTCAGCCCGAGGTAGATTTAGGCAATAACAGGTTGAAGGCCAATGACAAAAACTATCACTAAGAGCTTATGACACCCGCCATTGATGTATGCAATGTCCAAGGTACAAATGAAGAGTTTCTGGGTTAACGTCCAAATAATGAGCTTATGCAAACAGACAAGAAATGACCCATCGCAGGTGTTCAAAGTGTAACTAGGCCGGTCTTCATGTTGACTATGTAATTATTTATTTATAGAAGAATACAAAGATAACAAAATGGATTTTGTACTTTCTTCATGGGTTTCATGAGAAATATTTTATTATGTAGATAACATTCTTCTTGATGTCTATTAGGTTTTTTTTTATTCTAGGAATAAATATAATTAAGTGTCTCATACATGAGGGATGAGTCTACGACATATGCTCCAAGACCTTGTGGAAGAAGCTCACAACAACCCTCAAACAATGATGAAAGACAGTTTCCAATGCGTGAAAAGTGCCTCAAAAACACCGGAATAAACTTACTCTAGTTGGCCTAATTCAAATATGGACAGTTGCCATACTACTATTTATGGGACAATGCCATATATATATATATATATATATATATATATATATATATATATATATATATATCCTACTATCATGTACCTGCCATTATTTCATAAGAAATTATGTGGATATCTCATAAGGTACAGTGTGAATAAAGGAAGGCATATGGTGCAGATAAAGGAAAATACATAGTGCCGATTTAAAAGGAAGAAATTTGTGGGATACCAAGATGAATAAGGATCTGAAACAGAAGAACAGGAAGAAAAATGTGGAGAAGTATAGGAAGGAAAATTGTGGAAAAGAACAAGAGGTACAGGTTGCGGATAACAAGGTAAAAGATTGCAGATTTCTGAAGCAAGGCTGCGGATAAATGCAGGAAGGGTACAGTGAGTATATCTCTGAGTTTAAGAGTGTTATTTCAGGGTTCAAAGTGCAGACTTATCTGAAATCATAATGCAAGGATAAATTGTTAATATTTTATTGTGAAGGGAAGTCAATGTCAGGAAATAATGTGTTAAAGTTGAGACAGTCATCATAAGGAGAAAGGTAGTAATAGAGAGGAAGGTAAATCTATGATTTACCTTCCTATAGTTCGAGCTATTCAATTACAAGTGTATGCAAGGTGAATATCAAGATACAAAATTGAGCAAATTGGTGAAGAGAAGAATCAAGGTTGAAAAAGCTAGGACAAGGTCTTGAAAGCATATCTAGGTCAAGGGTCTAAGTCTGGGTCATGGTACTTGTCATTTGAAGATCTATAAGAAGAATATTTTTCCTCTCCACGAGGGATATGTTTTTCCCTGGATCTAGGAGCCTAAATTTCGTGTCTTGTGCATTTTGATAATTGACTTGATGAAAGACTAAGTTGAAAGAAGAGAAGACATAAGTAACACAAGCAAGCTCACAAGTAATTATCAAGAAGAGAATTTTTATTAATCACCAACCCTCCAAATTCTCAACATGGTATCAGAGATAAGTTATTGAACACAAGGGCTACTTGTAAA
Source organism: Pinus albicaulis (assembly GCA_034641835.2). Classification (NCBI taxonomy): domain Eukaryota; kingdom Viridiplantae; phylum Streptophyta; class Pinopsida; order Pinales; family Pinaceae; genus Pinus; species Pinus albicaulis. Next base: position 1,477,206,807 of record CM076580.1, read on the forward strand.
CAAAGATACTTAAGGAAGTGAATATCAAAGTTTGGGTTGGAAATTAAAATCAGTTGGCAAGGAAGGCTATCTAGCTACTTCAAGACTCAAGCACACCTACATTGAAGAAGCTCCTATCTTAAAGGAAACGCTTGAATTCATCTTCAAACGTCATCAAGGAAGCTGCAAGCCACTCTACTCAAGTAAGTATCTATGACCCTACTTAAATTTGTCAAGATACTGTATTGTAAATAAAGAAACTAGCTGGTTAGGTCATCAAACTTTAGTGCATGGAAGAAGAGGACATATTTGAATTTAATTGAAGACGAAATAATGGACTATATAGGAGGATCTACAGTTCAACCCCAAAAATAAGATTCTCCAACCCATGCCAAGTACATGAAAGGAGAATTTAGAGCCCATAGGATTCTCATAGAATCCTTTAAAGACTCTCTCATTCCCTATGTATCAAAAATAAAGACTGCAAAACAAATATATGAGAAACTGGTGGATCTATTCTATGTGAGTACTACAGGAGAAGAAATCTCTCTGAGACAAGAACTATACAAAATGAAATTATCAATGGAAGAAGGAATCACTCCATAATTTATGAGGATTTTTGAAATAAGAGATAAACTACAGGAACTAGGAGAAGTAATTTCTAACACTGAGATGACTATAGTGGTGCTTAATGCTCTACCAAATGAATGGGTAAAATTCACTTCTAGTTTATATGGGAAGAAAGAAGCTACCCCATTCCATGATTTATGGTCTCTATGTAAAATAGAGGAAACAAGACTAAAGGCCAAAGCTGATACAGGACCAAGTGAAGAGAATCGTGCATTTTCAGCCTCATAGAGGAAGAAGGGAAGATTCAGAAAATTTGGTTGTCATAATAAAAGAAGGAACATGGATAACGTACGATGATTTGGATGTAATGAAATTGGGCATTATAAAAGAGATTTTCCTAAACCTAGCAAGGACAAAAGGAAAAAGGAAGAATCCCATGTCACTAATGAAAGAGAAGAACTTGATGCTAAGAGATCTAAGAAAGAGGAAGTGGGAGACCTCTATTAATATTAAGATCATATTTCGTTTAAGTGATTTCTGATTAATTGTAAAATATTATGATAGGAAGCAATGCACATTAATAAGCATCATGATAGAAGCATGGAAGGATCTCTCGGTGAAACAACTTCTAGAAAACCTCTCTGATAACATTACTAAAGTAAAGTAGTCATCAAGATCAAGGGTCATTATGGAAACATAATTCTGGATTTGATGACATATTGATGGAGCAGGCCAAAGGAATGAAGCTCTTCATTCTAGAGAAATTGATACTGGATGACTCAAGGGAAATAGGTATGAGGTATGTAGACATATATGTTGATGTTGGATGTTGTGAATTCATGTCATATGGTTTCAAGTAATAAAATTCCATATTTATAGGTATGATCTATGAAGGAGGATATCTCGGTGCACTGACAGGTGAAATCAGCATAATATGTCCTCATGGAATATGAGGTGGTTGTATATAAACAAGAAACTAAAAATTTGTAAGTTCTTGAGAATGAAGAATGTGCAAAAAGGAAGAGATCATAAAATACAACCATGTCAAGAGGCAGTTATCATCCAGAAGCCAAGAAGATGTGACTATGATATCTCTTAGGAAGATATGTATACTCTGAAGAAAGTCTGGTAAAGAAGAAGACCCTTGGCAAAACATATCATTAGGAGATGTATCAATCTGAATAAAGGATGTCGATGCCTATAGGAAGATGTCCTGGTGAAATATCATGATTGAAGGCTGCTAATCATGAGAAAGGATGTATGATCCTTGGAGATGATTTGAAGGAAAGAAACATGAAATAAAAGTGGATCAGATAAGTAAGTATGATGAATCACTTTCTGATAGTGGACATGACTCGTGGATGAAAGTGATGGATGATCTATGCCCTATGAAGCCAAAATCTGAAGATTCCTTAATATCGAAATCCATGACATAGAGGGCAGGAATTATTCATGAGCAGCTGGGTGTCTCACCATTGCTGTTAGAGGTCCCTGGTTAAGAGGGAGCCTCGTGATAAGATTCTTACTTGGAAGAAACTTGTTAATTCCTAAGAATGAGCTTTGGTACATTCCTTGTATAGGAATGAGTACATTCCCTTGTGGAATAGGTCCTCCCTGGTTGAGAGGGAGAGATAGACACATCATTTTGGTCTTCAGTTGGGAAGACATAATGGAGGATTGGGTAATCATCTGGAGTTTGATACTCTTTTAGAATGTGTTAGGGAATTCAACATAAGAGTATTCGGGGACCAATACTTTTTGAGGGCTAGCTATCCAAGAGAAGAAGAGTCCAAGAAGTTCATACTTGGGGAACATACGGGTGCAGTATGTACCTTGGAGAGACAATGACGATGGTGTCTATAAGTCATGTGTCTTGCCATAATTGTGGCATGTTGTCTCATTGAGAGATGGGGCTATTAGTCAAGGCCTTGCACTAGGAAAATGTTGGTTGATATGATGTTATACAAATTCGATTACCAATACGATTCTTCTTATGAGATTCTTCAGTTTGAAAGTGACCATTTACCTATATGAATACCTCCCTAGTTAAGAGGGAGTGTTGAAAAGTGTAACTAGGTCAGCCTTCATGTTGACTATGTAATTATGTATTTATGCAAAGAAGAATACAAAGATACTAAAATGTATTTTTGGTGTACTTGCTTCATGGGTTTCATGAGAAATATTTTATTATGTAGATAAACTTATTCTTGATGTCTATTAGGTTATTGTCTTCTAGGAATAAATAGAATTAAGTGTCTCATATATGAGGGATCTAGTCTAGGAATATATGGTCCAAGACTTTATGGAAGAAGCTCACAACAACCCTCAAACAATGATTAAAGACAAGCCTTAAATGTAGTGAAGAAATACCTCTACAACGTTGGAATAGACCTACTCTAGTTGGCCTAATTCACCATGGAAAAGTCAGTTGTATGGTCAGCCTATTTAAGGGATTATGCCCTATATATATACTCATGTAATGCTGTCATTATACAAGAAAGTATGCGGATATATCAAAAGGTACAGTGTGGATAAAGGACAATACATAGTGTGGATTTAAAATGAAGAAATGTCTGGGATACCAAGGTGAATAAGTACGGATCTGCAACAAAAAAACAGGAAGAAAATTGCAGAGAAGTACAGGAAGGAAAATTGTGGAAAAGAATAGGAGGTACAAGTTGCAGATAACAAGGTACATGATTGCGGATTTCTGAATCAAGGTTGCGAATAAGTGCAGGAAGGGTACATTGAGTATATCTTTGAGTTTAAGAGTGTTAGTTCATGGCTCAAAGTGCAGACTTAATTGAAATCATAATGCAAGGATAAATTTTTAATACATTATTATGAAGGGCAGTCGATCTAAGGAAATAATTTTTTAAAGTTGAGACAATCATCATAAGGAGAAAGGTAGTAATTGTGACGAAGGTAAATCTATGATTTACCTTCCTACAGTTCGATCTATTCAACTAAAAGTGTATGTAAGGTGAAGATCAAGATACATAATTGAGCAAATTTGTGAAGAGAAGAATCAAGGTTGAAGAAGCTAGGACAAGGTCTTGAAAGCGTATCTAGGTCAAGGGTCTGAGTCTTGGTCATGGTACTTGTCATTTGAAGATCTATAAGAAGAATTCTTTGCAGGTTTTCCTCTCCAACAGGGAGAGGTTTTTCCCTGGCTCTAGGAGCCTAAATTTTGTGTCTTGTGCATTTTGATAATTGACTTGATAAAATATTAACTAAGCTAAAAGAAGAGAAGACATAAGTAACACAAGCAAGCTCACAAGTAATTATCAAGAAGTGAATTTGTATTAATCACCAACCCTCCAAATTCTCAACAACAAGAGGGCCTTAATGTATCCCCCATTAATTACACGAAACGAGTATCGAGATTTCATTAGAGGAAATTTTACCCTGAAAGTGCCCATGAAAATTTGTTGGGCCCAAATTAAGGTATGATTTTCACCCTGTAAACACTACAAATTATATTGTAATTTCAAGAAAATCCCTCTTCACATTAACAATAAGGAATAAAAATCATAAAAATGGGAACAATCAGACTAATGATAAAAATTATGGTTTATAATAAGAAATTGACTCTTTTTGTCTTTACCTGCAGGAAACTAGGAATGCCTAAACCAATAGCAAAAGGAAGCCAATCGATGGATGCAAGCACAAGAAGTCCTAAGAAGTCCCAACGGCCGATAGAAGGAGAACAAGCAGATTGAGTCTAAGAACTCAAATGACAGCCACACATAGTGGGCTATCGTTTCGAAATTCCCGAAGATCGCCTTTAAAAGGGCAAAGAACAAAATGAGAGGGCAATCCGATAATAGAAAAATACAGAATAGTCTATCTAATTATATTTTAGCATTCCTAAATGTAACAGAGAGTTTTTAATAACCATATTTTGAATTTTCCTCAGTGCTAAGGCTTCCGTAGGTCTGGGCCCAACCTCCAGGAGCTCCACGCACGTTTCCATGTTCTAAGAAGTTACAGAATCGATACCTATGAACTTGGTGCAGTTGTAATACATAATTCCATTTGATATAATTACAGCTCTTCTTCTTTAATGAATCATTGGAAATTGCGTTCTTAGAATAAGACAAGTGCAATCCCATTTCTGATAATGTTTTGTTAATTCTGGTTCTTCTGTTGTCATGATAATTAATTTCTAGGCCATAGGAAGATAGATTTCAGCGTTCTTAGTCTCCATGCATTGTGTTCTCCTTCTAGCATAGTAAAGCAGTTAACCAATTGATCAGTGTTGCTTAATTGAGTCTTACAGAGAACTCCATTGCAAAATTACTTAATTATAGTTGTATGAGTTATTTGACCCGTTTCGGTTATATTTTTGTTCATTACTGCCGGCTTAGTTCTACTGCTATTTCATTATTTGCACATCTAGTCATATTGTTCAGTTATACTGTTGTTTCATTAGTGCACAGCTATTCATATTGCTCAATTATACTGTTGTTTCATTATCGCACAACTAGGCATAATTCTCGTTATACTACTAGCCATATAGCTCCTTCACTACTACTTAGATCACTAGGTCGTTGATTCAATTCAATTCCATTTCTGAAACAACTTAGTTAGACTACTGTCCTGCTTAATTTCATTACTGTCATTTTAATTCTTGCTTGATTTATTTAGACTGTTGTTCAGTTTAATTGAATTATTGTTTTGTTCCAGTAGAGAAACACCAAATCCCATTACTCAGCTTTAGGCTAAAAGATCCATCTAAGGCACCTTCTCTAAGATCAATAGGCTCCAGAATTTATTAATTCCTTATTTACATTGACAAAGAGCATCCGTAGACTAGTTAACTCGCATATACTGTGCTGACACTATTGAAAAAAAAAGACTTACCCCGTGTTGATAATTAAATGAAGGAAGAATAGAGTTGTCACAAAAAGTCACCTCTATCCGACCCAAAATTTTGGCGTCATTGCCGGGGAGAGTGTTGAGAGTTATCTCCTTTAATTCATTCTTTTTCCATTGTTGTGAGGAATTGGGTATTGAAAACGAAAGGTAAGAACCTGCGTGCCGGTAAGCAACATGCTTGCCCTTTAGCCTGCCCACCAGCAAACTGTACAAGAACCATAGGATAGGTGCTCTTGTTTTATGCCTAAGAAAAAGATAGAAGCAACCCAAAATCAGTCACAACCACAACCCAAAGGACCGGTGATCCTTGGGAGGACAACATACATAGACGAAATCATTAAGAAAGCTGAATCTCAGACATCTATAGGACCAAAAACTACTTCCATCCAAAATCCTAACATACCCCCTCGGGCAGCAGCCTCCCCATCTGTAGCCTACGCCAAGATTCACAACAAGACAGAAGGGTCTGAGCGAAGCCTGCAGACTGCCATTCATCAAAACATTGACCTTTCAAAAGAGGGAGGCTCTTGCAACTTGCAAGAAGGCAGGGGAGAAACTAGTGGATAAATTCACATAGAGATACCTAAGTCCCCTGAAGAAGTAATCGAAACAGAACCTCTTAGAATCCCAGATCAGGGAAGTGTTGTAAAACTTCCACCACATTCACTTTCCAAGCCTATTAAAATCTCCCCCTCAGATCAAGAAATTCCTAAAGATTTTTGGCACCTCTTTGATCAAATGGCAAATAATCAAAATCAAAATCAGAGTCAGACATCAACATTGGAGTACCCCATTGTTGATCATGTTGCCAATGCCCCTATGAAAGCCATTCCCTTGCATAACATCCCCACCTTTCATGGATTAACCACAGAAGATCCTGATGCATTCTTATTTGAATTCGATGTCTTATGCAGAGGGTATGATTACACCACCGATCCCTAGAAACTAAAATTATTTCCCTCCACCTTGAAAGGGGCGGCTCTCCGCTGGTTCATGGGGTTAGGAGGGGGAACTATAAAAAACTGGGACCAAATGAAGAATGTCTTTCTTACCAAATACCAAGACTATTGTCAAACCCGAGACCTAAAAAAATGAAATCTTTAACATGACTGCAAAAGACAATGAAACATTAGAGGAATACGTAGAAATATTCCAATACAATTTACAAAGATCCCCATATACTACGTTGTCCAAGGACATTTTGAAAACCACAATGCTTAAAGGAATGAAGGAGGAATGGGTTGAATTACTTAACATAATGGGAAAAGGAGATATTTATCAGGAAGGATATGACGAGATTATCTCCTTATGTATTAGATGCTCCCGGGGTAGCTCACGCAACAGACCTATTGGGCGTGATCTTAAGCAGACCAGTGGCAATGTAACTAGGGCAGAATTTGGAAATCTTTTATAAAATTTCAAAACCGACATCTTGGGCACTTTGAATATGCAACTTGATGTTTTGCAAGCCAAACAAAAACAAGCAATAACCGAACAAAATATAGCCATCTTCTACCCAAAATGTCGGAAGAAGCATAGCCAGAGGGAGTGTCCTTTAGACATGGTCCAGACATGTGCTATCTGCACTAAGGATCATGCTATGGACTAGTGTCCTTCACTCCCCAAGCTAAAAGTTATTTATAAAGAAGCAGAAGCAGAAGAAGAAACAGAACCAGTCTATTTAATGAATCAACGTCGGCAATGGCAGGCATGATCTGGCATACCGCAAGACCTACCTCAATACTTTCCATTGCCCCAGTACAACCAGCAAAACCCTGCAACAACTTGGAAGACTCAAAACCCCTTCCCAACTTGGCCAAACCAAACCTTTCCTATCCCACCCTGGCCTACGCAAAATCCATTAGGAAGTAATTGGAAAAACTTCCCTAGTTCTCCACCTTATTGACATAATATCCCTTATCAAAACCAATGGCCAAACCCTCCTACTCAAAACAACAATTGGAACTGGAAACGACCTACGGGGATGGGAAATTTATCGACAGGAGTAGGAACCCAACAATTACTAGCTCCCTATCCTATTTAGCATGACACTGGCATACGACCTCAGTTACCAACCCAACCCAATCCCAATCCCAATAATAGACCAGTTCAACTAATTCAGATCATAGAGGATCCAAAACCCAACAATGAACAAAAACAGTGTAACGAATTGAGGTTAAGATCGGGACGTACCATATTGCCCATAGAGGCCACAACTCCACCTCAATCCCAAATTGAAACATCCACAGGGCCTAGCTCAACGAAGATAACAAAAATAGGTAAAGATGAGGAAACAATTGAACAACAAAGACTTGAAGATCTTAAAATAGCTTTGCTACCATCATATGAGAGATTAAACTTACCCAGACCTATAACCAACTTAGAATTTGACATCCTGGGGGAATTAAGAAACCTTTGTGTTAAAATTCCTCTTCTCCAGGCCATCCAGGACATTCCCATTATGCAAAAACAATAAAGGAGTTATGTGGAAAAAATAAAGTTAGGAAAACAATGGCTGCACCTACCGTTCATGTAGTAGGAACTCTGTCTAACCTACTGTTAGGTAGAGAACCACCTGTGAAATATGAAGACCCAGGAAACCCCATTGTAACCGTACAAATTTCTGGACATTCATTTCCAAACACATTGGTTGACCTTGGGGTAGCCATTAACATCCTAACTACAGGAGCTTGTGAAAATCTAGGCATATCAGTCCTAGAACCTACAGCCACACTCCTGGAATTAGCTGACAGATATGTTATTAGACCAGAAGGTATAGTGCAAGACATTATGGTCTTAGTGGACTCATAGGAATACCCTGCTGATTTTTTAGTTATTAATCCAAAAAACAGGATGGAAGGACACCCGTTGATTCTTGGGTGGCCTTGGTTGGCCACGACAGATGCTTACATAAGCTTCCGAACAGGCAGCATGACTATCACTAGAGGCAATTCTGTAAAAAATATTGCTATTTATCCGCCTACCAAACCAAGTCTGCCCACGATAAAAATTCACAAACACCCAGATACATATTGGGAGCAAAATATCCGTCCACCTCTCACACTAGTAGAGGCTCTCGAATTTAAAGATCAAACTAAAGATGATTTGGTTAGTAACATTATGAATCAGCCTCCCAAACCTGAAAATTTGAAATGCCAAATGATGAAAAAAATCCTCGAGCATGAAGGGCAAGAAAATCGTGTGACGGACTTTGAGACCCAATATAATCCCACAACCATTGTTTGTAATAGTATACATATTGAGATCGAACCAGGAAAGATTTTGAATATTAACGCTAGCCTGGATGACAACCAAAGGTAGTGTTGAAGCCTAGAAAATCTCTGCTTCAAACATTGGGGAAAACCACCCGGTCGGGACCTTAGGACAGCTCCTTTTCCATTTGGTATGGTGGCTCCGACTGGATTTAAAGGACCAGTTTCCTTATAACTAATGGGTTGGTGATGGGTTGATTTGGATGAGTGGAAATGGGACTAAATTGACTGAAATAAAACTATCTAATTTAAACTAAATACTGGTAAAGAAATTCTAAAACTAACCCGGGCAATCATATGTGAATACAACTTAAGATTATTCCAATTTAACAATAACCATAAAAATGTATTATCATTTAAATCGAAATGTGCAGAAACAAATAAAGATAACTCTGTTTAAGAAATTAAACAGAGTTGTATTAACATATTGCATTCATCATAATATATCATCTACATATACTTATGAAAGATAACATTTCAATTATACTCAATAATGATATATATAAAGAAACGTTATGAAAACAAATATCTGTAAATGATAGCAAATTTTAAAGCGAATATCATAAGACAAAAGAAATCAACAGTGAACAGATAGAAATACCTTATTCATCTTGAAGACTTTCAAATGAAATCTGATACTCTAATCCAGTAATTCTGATGCAAAATCAAATCCAAGGTACAGAAATGCAACACTTTAAAGATAATTCCACATAAAATCACCAGATGTGATCCTTTATAAAATATAAAAGTTAGTGGAGTACAGAAATGTAATCTCCAAGCCAAAAATATAATAATCCAGGACCCTTCTCTAAATGCATGAGAAGGGTTTAAATACTACTTATCTAAATCTAAAAATAGTCTATTATAAAAATTAAGGATTCGGTTTAAATGACCATCCTTTTCCTAGGCAAAAATACAGTAAAATTAAAAATAAATCTAAAAATAAAGACTATTAACTAACTACTTATGAACTTGATCTTTAAACTTGCAGGCATCTAGCATTGTTTTGAGAAGATGTGGTTGACCGACTTCAGATTTCAACTGTCCTAAAAAGACAGAATCGGCAAGTGTAGGGGCAATCTTCTCAGTAGAATTGATGATACAATTAAGCGCACTGTGCTGACTGTGTGGTTTCACTAAGTATGTCCAGTAAGAGTCCCAGTTTAATCTTTTCAACCCTTGGATTGATTTTGCTCTTTCTTCTGCCTTTTTCCTCCATTCTGTTTGCAGTTGATATGCCTGTGGGAGATATCCCAAAACAGTTTCTGAAATCAAATTAGCTTTGTGCAAATTATCATCTACACAATCAGTAAGACTGTTTGCTGCTATAACCGCCTCCTCTTCTTCTTTCTCTACCCTTTTGATTTGTGCATCCCAGTTATTGAAAAGTATTTCTTTATGGTTTTCATTAATAATTGGTGCATAAGCTTTTCTTCCTTATTCTGTTTTTTTCCATACCAAATAATCATTGATATTTTCATTAATTAAATCATAATCATTTCGTAAATCTACGACATGATTTGTGATTTTATCACTCTCTTGGCAAAAAGAATTCCATTGAAAGATTTTTTGGCATAATACTTCTTCTTGTTGGAGTAGTTGATTGTTTAAAGAGATAGTTTCTGAAATAAACTCTGGAAGCTTAGGATCATCTTTGTGCTGATCTTGGATAATCCGTATTTTTTTTTCTTTATCATCCAAACTTTTTTGATGTCCAATTTTCATTTCTTGAAGTTGTTGCTGTAACTCTTCAAGTTTTAATTATGCTTCATTATTGGCCTGTACCTGTTGCAATTGATGTTGTAGAACTTTTATCTATTATTCTTTTTCATTTAATAAGAGTTGTATCTCAAATGCTTTGTCAATAGTTGCAGAAGCATAAGCCCCTGTAATTTGAGATAACTTAGCAAGATTATTAGTAGGCTCTGTGGCAAGATCCTTCCACAAGACATCTAGTTGTTCTGCTTCAGTAGCAATTGCACCTTCTAACTTTCTTTTTTTTCTTTGTTTCTTCACTACTGCTTTGTATTTTGGGCTGTAGAATACATCTAGAGGAGGAATGTCCTCTACATTAAGTATAATTTCAGAGGAGGGTGTGATAGGTATGTGCTCGATTCATGTTGTCTAATGTTCGATGTCAAAACTTTGATTTAGCCGTACGAGTGCAGCCACATTGTCCTTCTATATTAATCAATTGATTAAAGCTTTCCCATTCTTTGTCTAATTCAATGGTGTCTGACTGTTGCTGTACATTAGTAGGAGGAGGATTTATCTGCTGAGAAGTCAAAATTTTCTGTTGAGGAAGTTCTTTCGATTGAGCAGAATCTTTCACTGATTCTTCAATTTTATCTTCCTTTTCATTAGACTTATTGGAACGTTGATCTCTCTTCCAGTTACAGCTTGATTTGTTTGACATCTTGATTATGGTTAAGGCCCAACATTAGGAGTTTTGTTTCCTTGCGGTTCAAGTAAATTTCGAATAGTAGTTATTCTTCTTTCTCACCTTAAGGTTCAAATTCTAAATTACACGGAATGTGCTGCATTTAATTGGATTATAAAACTTATTTAAATGAACATTTTGTTTGGAACATATCATCAAAAATATCCTGTTCCCCCGAAAATTCCCTTACTCTGATTGCATTGGTAAAATTTTTAACAACATTATTTGGGTCAAATAACCTTCTCGAAAACTTGAACAGTTGTAAGCATGTAATGTTGCTTACCTATTTGAATGCGTGACCAACATCAAACAGTGAAAATGTTCCACAGTTTATGGGAAATTGTGGCCAAATGCCTTTTTTCTTCTCTTTTAATTCCTTTGTCAACCCTCCCTGACCACAAGTTTGATAAGCAATCTCTAGAGCAACAAGTCTATCCGGAACATATAGGGGTAAAACATGGGGGGAAGCAGAACTTCCAAAAACCCTAACATAAGTGAACAACTCTTCTCCAAACCATCTCGCGACAGTGAGAATGTCGACCTCTGTTTCTGGGGATAATCTTGGGGCATCCTTATTATGCAATATTCTGTACAATGGCAGCATTATACCATGGAAAAATTTGGTAAAAATGAGGACAAACTTGAGCTCTGGTTCCTTATACAAACCTGCCATAGATAAACGAGTCGGTCGCCTTGTCCATTGCCAACCCATTACAGGGAATTTAGAAACAAAACAGATAGCGTCCATGACATAAGAAGATAAATAAAAAGGCGGATAAATCCGCTGAGAAACACTTCGTTTAGACCGATAATGGAAAATAACAATGGTAAAATTATCAGACAAGATTTTGGCCCAGTCTAAAATTGTAGAATTAACGGCAGCATTTAACAAAGGAAGCCATTCAGGCAAGATCCTATTTATGTCAGGCTTTCCAAAAATCCTGCATAAAATGGCAGCAACAAAACAATATGGAGAGGTAAGTGAACCAGTACTGTACATACCGTGTTTGTTTTTCTTCAACGGTTCATCTCTTTTGGTCCACTCCTATGTGCATTCCGACAAATTTGCATGTTCTCTGGAAAAATCATCCATAAATTGCTTATTATAAGTCGCCTGAGGTTCCGACAACTGATACATCAACCTCAAATCTTCCGTAGTGAACGACCGGATTAGCTCTTGAGTTGGAGTTCTAAATTTCCTGTCTAAAATATCGGTGCTGTCCAGCACCCATTTCACCATGTTTGTATACGGAATAATTCTTGGCCTTGCCGCTATCCTATGTAGAAATGAACAAGCCAGTTCTTTTAGGGTTGCCTCAGATTAATTACTGGAACCTGCTGTAGCCGCAACTTTCATCACCACAAGATTTTCTTCTTCGAGCAAATTATACATTCATTCCCAGGTGGTTATACCGGCATCCTTATTGCAAGTAGTGTCTGTATACAGTGAAGCCATTTCTCTGTTTTTAGAATTTGAACTCTTCTCTTTCTTACCCATAATGTTTTTTGAACGCTTTGTATAGTCGTTTGCTCCTTCGCGCCTGCGTTTTATGAGTTAAATGAGAGTAATGTCATGAGAAAGGTGATGAGATAGTTTTAAATGCAAAGGCGAATGAAATATATTATTTTAACGTGAAACAACCTTTCAATCAAAACAAAATCCCATTTACCATTAATTGACAATCCATTCATTTAATCCAATCATTAAAGTGCAAAACAGATATTGATTTATGGAAAGATTTTCTTTGAACAACGCGCTTTTATGAATCTGCGACATTGCGATCTGCAATTTGCTGCACCATATCGCAATATCGCAAAACGTAACCATCGCAATTTTGCAAATAGCGCAAAAGCGCAAATCAAAAAATATTCATTTAACACATTTCTGCGATCTACGATTTGCGACCAGTATAGGCTTTTTGGGATCGCGTTATCGCAATATCACAAAATCGCAATTTCAGTTTTACAAAAGATATCTACTATTTGCGATGGATGCGCTATTTCGTTTAAAGAAAAATTTTATTGTAATCTATCATAAACTTGAGTGTTTCTTAAGGTTTTTCTAAGGAATTTCCTTAAGTTTATGATATAAAGTTTTATTTGAAAAGGAAAAAAATCCTAATTGATTTTTTTGGATTTTAACTAAGGGTCCCCATTTATTTAGTATTATTACTAATATTAAATAAAAGGGAGGTTGTTGCTGGTCACAACAATTGGCGATTCATTGAAAGAAACAGTTATCTCTGAAAAATAAAATGAACACTATATTTCTAGTAAGTAAAGATTTTTAAAGATAATGAAAACTATCTTAGGATATGTCAAATAAAATCTAACTATGAAAAAGAAATAAAAATCATTCACAATTTCTTTCTAATTCTTTAAGAATGAAAACACTTTTGGGTTATCTCAAGCTTTAATTGGTGTTAATAATGAAGTAAGTGGATTTCTCCAAGTTTTGGTTTTATAATATACTCTATTGTCATAGGTATTGCCTCTGCTGCCTGCAAACGTTCATAGTCTCGACAGGGTTACCTTTAAACCATTAACCATTCATTGTCCCATCCAACTAAAATTATGACTTTTTAAAAGATAAATTCATAAGACCTATTATCTCATGTTTTTGTCTTTTATTTATTTTTTATTTTTAAGAGCCATTGTTATGGTTTAGTAGCCAGTTAATAACAATGCCATTCACTAGTTATAATTAAACTGAACAAGTTGGCTCGTGATGAGACCCCTTGTCTTATATTTATAAGCCATTACCCTGTTTTGGTATTCAGTATTGGTAATATCAGTTTCATTACTTCTTATGAACATTGTAAGTCGGCTCACAATGAGACCTCTTATCTCTTAAATTTTCATATAATTTCTTAGAATTACATTCTAAAAAATCACAACTTAAATGGATGGGGTGAAATAGTTTTATCCTTAAGAATCAATGGATGACAATTTTAAGAGTTTCTTGAGTACCAAGACTTTGAAAAATCTTTACTTTTATAGATAACCTTTCTCTGCTCAATAAACTTATAATGATTTACATTCTCCTCAAGTTTTCAAAAGATCATGCAAATGATTGAAATAATCTTTCAAAGTTTAACATCTTATTTTAAACTATCCAAAAACTGTGATCATCTCTTTAAAAATTCTTATTTACACAAAATAAATATTTATAATATTTTTCCTAAGAAATTTTTCTAAATAGTAAACAGTCAATTATAGACTTATTAACAACCTTTATTTGCAAAAACAATTAAAAACTCTACAGAAAGGAATATGTACAGTTTAAGAAGGGGTTACCTCCTTATGAAAAGAATTTCTTCAAGATAAGCCCATTTACAGGAAGAGATTCTCTCTTACCTGTTAGATCTTGGAGTATGAATGTATTTGAGCCTATCTTTTCAATGATCTGAAATGGTCCAAGCCACATTTTCTGAAATTTGGTATGCTTACCTTTTTCTTCATGTGCTTTATCCCATTTTAGAACAAGATCACCAATTGACAAAATATTTGAGTCAGTAGAACTTGCATCAAAAGAAGATTTTACAAGCTGTTGATGTTTGTCATGAATAATTTTTGCTTTATCTCTATCTTCCTCTAGTTTAAGGATTTTATCATATCTCAATTGAATAGATGAAGAAGGATTTTCTTCAATAAATTGCACTAGGGCTAATGATGGAAGAGATAAATTTGATGGTATCACAGCTTCTTTTCCATAAACTAAATTGAAAGGTGAAGTTCCTATTGAAGCTTTTTCAGTGATACGATCAGCCCATAATGCAAATATTAAAGACTTGTGCCAATTATTTTGATTTTGATCAATGGTCCTTTTAATGATTTTGATAAGATTTTTGTTAGTGGATTCAGCCAAACCATTACCTTGTGGATAATAATTTGCTGAATATTTTAATTTAAAACCTCTCTTGATTGCAAATTCTGTTAAACTATTTCCGGAAAAGTAAGATGCATTATCAAAGACACGAGCGTTAGGTACACCAAACCTGGTGATGATGAATTGATCTATGAAATCAATAATTGCGTCAGAATTGGCTACCTTCAACGGGATTGCCTCTACCCATTTTGTAAAGTAATAAGTTGCAGTAAGGATGTATTTGTACTGTTTGGAAGAATGAGGTACTATCTCACCAATAATGTCAAGCCCCCATTGTTCGAATGGTTGCTCAATACTCACTGGTAGCAAAGGAAAAGCTGGTTTCCTTTGTCTTCCACTTGCAGTTTGACAAATTCTACACTTCCTCACATAGTTATGCGTATATTTAAAAAGAGTAGGCCAGTAATAACCATCACAAATTATTTTGTGAGCTGTGGTATCACCTCCAAAATGCCCTCCTGCTGGTCCATCATGCAATTCCTGCAAAACCTTTTCAGCTTCAGTCTTTTCAAGACATCTTAATAAGATTGAATCATAATTTTTTCTGAATAACACATTATCAATGATCTCATATTTAATAGCCTTTAACCTTAAAGCACGTTTGCTCTTATAGCTGAGATTAGAAGGAGCATACCCATTTTTCAAGTAATAGATAAGATCAGCATACTGAGATTCAGAATCTGTAACACTTATCTGACTTACTTGAATATCTTGATTTGAATCTTGATTTTCTGGTATGTTATGAGCTCCTGCCAATAATCTGCAAAAACCTTGTCCTCTAACAATCTTAGATGGTTTAATATCAATATCATATTCTTGCAAGGCTGTTACCCAGTTAGCTCTCTTTTCTCCTACTTCTTTTTGAATTAATAATTGCCTCACTGCAGAGAATGGGACAATGATTTTTGTATGTGTTTTCAAGAGAAAAGGTCTGAAATGTTTGATTGATTTAAACACGGCAAAGGCTTTTTTTTCAACATCGGAATAATTAAGCTCAGCTCCTTGCAGATTTGAGCTAAAGAAAGAAATTGGTGCTTCAATTTTCTGATCATTGAGCTGTGTTAAGACAGCAGCATAAGATGTTTCGGTGGCCAACGTATACAAAGCAAAATCTTTAGAAAAATCAGGGGTATTCAATGCTGGTGCATTAATGATCGCTTGTTTGATTGCCCCAAAGGCTTCTTTCTCTTTATGCCCCCATTTGAATACTGAATTCTTCTTGATCATATTTTGCATAGGTAGAACAATTTGAGAAAAATCAGGAATGAATCTTTTTACAAAATTGATTTGCCCAAGAAATGATTGCATGGATTTTTTGTTATGAGGTAAAGAAATATCAGAAATTTCTTTCACTCTATCTGGATCAATATATATACCATCTTTTGACACAACAAATTCTAAGAGTTTTCCTTCATCCAAAGCAAAGAAATATTTCTTTGGATTTAAGGAAATACCAAACCTTCTACATATTTCAAATATTTTCTTTAAATCATGTAGATGATTGGCTCTCTTTTTTGAAAATATTGTTATATCATCAAGAAAAACAACAACTGATTTATTGATCAGACCTTTAAATTCTATGTCCATAGCTTTTTGGAAAGTTTCTCCTGCATTTATTAGACCAAAAGGCATTTTCTGATAAGCATAAGTTCTCCATTTTGTTCAGAAAGTTGTTTTCAATCTGTCATCTGGATGAACTAAAACTTGATTATAGCCTGAAAATCCATCAAGAAAGCACATAAGTTTAGAACCAGCTACCTTTTGAAGTATCTGTTCCATGGTTGGCAATGGGAAATTGTCTTTTAAACATGCCTTGTTTAAATTTCTAAAATCAATACAGATTCTTATATCACCATTTTTCTTCCTTACAGGTACCATATTGGAAACCCAATTGGAGTGCCTTATAGGAAAAATGATTTTGGCTTTTAAAAGTTTATTAAGTTCTGATTTGATTTGACTTTCAAGATTTGGATGAATCTTTCTCAACTTCTGTTAAACAGGTTTAATATCAGGAAGCATTGGGATTGTGTGTTGAATACCCGAAGTATCATACGTTTTTAAATCATCATAATTCCAAGAAAAAACATTTTTATATTTGTTCATAAGTTTAATGAAAGCATTTCTTTCCTCTGGAGTTAAATTGAGTCCTAAATTAACGTTTTGAGGATTAGAGTCAGAGCCAAGATTTACTAATTCAAACTTCAAAGTGGAACTTTGAAGTTTAGCGTTAGTGACTTTCTTGAATCTGTCTTTAATATCATATAAATCCTCTAATTTAAAAACAGATTTCGGAATGGGATTTTCATTACCTTTTGAGGCAATTTGTAAATCATGATCATCCTCATCAATAATTTTTTCATCATATGATTTCTCTGAAGTCATGAAATTTAAAATATCTTGATCATGATAGAATACTCTCCAATTTGTGACATTATCTGGGATAGATGGGTGAAAAATCAATTCTACTGAAAATCTATTAGGACTACAATCTTCAGCTGGAAGGAGTTTGGATGCAACATTTGCTAACAAGTCAGCTGATTTATTTTGATTCCTAGGAATAGGAGAAATATTGAATTCTAAAAAATGAGTGGTAAGATCTTGCACTAGGGTTTTATAGTGTTTAAGATATCCTGAAAGGCAATTAATAGTATTCCTAACTTGTTTTATGACAATTTCAGAATCGCCAAAGACTTTCAAGCATTTAACATCTAACCCTATAGCTTTATAAAGTCCTTGAATCAAGGCTTCATATTCTGCAGTATTGTTATTACACCCAAATTCTAACCTACATGATAGCATGGTTTTCTCTCCATCTGGATCAATTAAGATGCATCCTGCTCCAGCTCCATCACTAGACTTTGATCCATCAAAATATAACGACCAAAATAAAGATTTATCTATTGGCTTATCTACAATTACATCAGAAATATTTACAATTCTAGAAGAATCAGATTGTGGAAAATTTTCTATTTGAGAAAAAAAAGTATTTACAGAAAAAGGTGATTGAGGTGCTTTGAAGTTTCCAAGAAATGACTCAGCAAAATAACCTCCAAGAATATTGTTGTTGAATGCCACAGGCTCCTTAGGTTGTTCAAATTTAGTGATAGTGTGCGTCATATGTTTTTCTCATTCAACTTTGATTTGATTTGGTTTCCCTTTGTAGGGAAGCCACATATGTGAATAATCAGTTGCGATATAACCATTAAGTTTCGCAGACCAGTCCCTGCTTAAAACTAATCCATAGAATTCAGGAATATCTGCAATCAAAATATCAATTCTTTGGACAATCCTAGGATCGGAAGCTAATCTGATAGTAACTGAATTGATTTCTCCTACAACTTGAGCTTTAGAGCGATCGAATTGAACAATATGAACTGCTGATTTCTGTGGTTCGATATTCAATTTGGCACAAACAGAAGTAGGCATTATATTAGAGGAAGCTCTAGAATCAATTAAACAATTATGCAGATTTTTATTGTACATTTCATAAGTCAAAAGAAAAGGAGGAGTCTGAGAATTTGATTTTTCTCCAATGAGCACGGTATTAGTAGCATCTACGTTATCTGGTGGCTTACCAGCTCCTTTAGCTGCTTTTGCAACTACACCACTTGGTAAAGGAGCAATTGGTGTAGCGTTTAATTCTTTTAATAACAACTTCTGCTTGTGTTTTAGTTGGCTGAGTTCATGTAAGGAAATGTTGGCTTTAATCTTTTTCATGTCTTCAACAATGTTATAATTCATAGGATCTAACACTACTAAAGTCTTTGTTGTCGATGAAGGAGGATTAGAAGAAGATGGCTGATTCTGAGTAGGTAATGGAGAAGGTTTCTTTGCAGGGGATTTGTCTTTGGTACTTGGAGTTGTAATTTTCTTTTTAGGAACTGTTTGCACAGGCTCCAATGTAGATTTACTCCTAGTACTTACAGGCATAGCTTCTTGTTCTAACTCACTATCAGAATTAGGGAGAATAAAATCCCACATTCCATGCAATTCAGCTATTTCTTCATTCTCATCTTCCTCATCTGATACTAAAGATGTATCTTCTTCTTCTTCCTCTTCTTCTGATTCTGCATTAGAGATTGAATTAGGAGGTTTAGATTCAACTTGGTTTCTTTTAAAATTTCGGAATGGTTTTTTGGTAGAAGTTTCAGCTACTTGTTTTTTTATTTCAAAAATTTCATTTGACATGGTTTTAAGAACTTTCTGTAAACCTTCCATGTCGTATGGGTCTTTGGCCTTTTTCTTTGAATCATATTTGAAGCTGACTTTCTTGGATTTCCTTTACTCAATATCATTTTTCTTTTATAGAGAAATAATTTGTTTTTCTACTGCAATAGCCTCTTTCATATTCTCGGCCAACGTAGGTTTTGCAGCTCTATCTACAAAAATTGCTATGTTTGAGGGCAAAGCAGTTATGTACCATTCACTTCTGACCTGTTCACTAGGCCTTGAATCTGTGTGGATTTTGTTCAAGAGTTTGTTGAATCTAGCGTTGAAATATTTAATGGGCTCCTTGGGTTCTGCCTTCAAATTTGAGAGATCATTGATTAAAGTAGCTATTGATCTGTCATCTCCAAATTTGGTTAAAAAATGATCTACAAAAATGGCCCAACTTGTTATGGATCCTGAAGGTAATGAAAAGTACCAGGATCCTGCTGCCCCTTGAAGAGTATAAGGGAATAGTCTGACTACAACATCTTCTTCTACGACTCCATTCAAATTTACAGCCAGCATAAAGTTATTGATGTGTTCTTCAGCTTGAATATTAAGCTCTGGACTAAAATTTGGAAGCCCTTTTCCAGGATTGTCAGGTAAATCATGTAAAGGTGCAGGCATGTTGACAGCCCCTGGAGTAGCCCATGGTCTAGCCATTATTGTAACAACTATTGGAGGAGTAGTAGAGGTTGGTGGTGTCTGAATAGAGGTTGTTGGAATAGATGATGTTGAGATTGATGATGATTGAGCAGATGATGTGGAAACAACTGTACTTTGTTGAGTTTGGGTTTCGGAAATAGGTAATTGAATATGAGATGAAGAACTTATATCACTTACTGATTCCAATTGAGTTTTTCTTGTCTTGACTCTACTAGGTAAAGGGAATTCTTTCAGAGAAATACCAAGTTTTTCACTTTGAAGCCTAGTAAGAGGTTTTGAAGGAACAAATTTTGAAGTTACACTACCTTCAGATATTTCAGACTCATCTAGAGATAATGAGAATCCTTTTAATTTATGTATTAAATCTTGTACTTCAGGAGACTCAGGATTTTGATTGTCTGATTTTTTTGAGATTTTGGTAGTGGGTGTCTGAATATTCTTCTCAATTCCTTCTCTAGGATTTTGAATTTCAGAAGAAATTGAGGAAGTTAATGAGGGTGTTTTTCTCTCAGAATGGCTTGTGGGTAAAGATTTACTTGCCATTCATAGCTCAGGCCCTCCTTCTAGCGCCAAAAATGTTGAAGCCTAGAAAATCTCTGCTTCAAACATTGGGGAAAACCACCCGGTTGGGACCTTAGGACAACTCATTTTCCGTTTGGTATGGTGGCTCCGACTGGATTTAAAGGACCAGTTTCCTTATAACTAATGGGTTGGTGATGGGTTGATTTGGATGAGTAGAAAGTGGGACTAAATTGACTGAAATAAAAATATCTAATTTAAACTAAATACTGGTAAAGAAATTCTAATACTAACCCGGGCAATCATATGTGAATACAACTTAAGATTATTCCAATTTAACAATAACCATAAAAATGTATTATCATTTAAATCGAAATGTGCAGAAACAAATAGAGATAACTCTGTTTAAGAAATTAAACAGAGTTGTATTAACATATTGCATTCATCATAATATATCATCTACATATACTTATGAAAGATAACATTTCAATTATACTAAAAAATGATATATATAAAGAAACGTTATGAAAACAAATATCTGTAAATGATAGCAAATTTTAAAGCAAATATCATAAGACAAAAGAAATCAACAGTGAACAGATAGAAATACCTTATTCATCTTGAAAGCTTTCAAATGAAATCTGATACTCTAATCCAGTAATTCTGATGCAAAATCAAATCCAAGGTACAGAAATGCAACACTTTAAAGATAATTCCACATAAAATCACCAGATGTGATCCTTTTAAAAAATATATAAGTCAGTGGAGTACAGAAATGTAATCTCCAAGTCAAAAATATTAAAATCCAGGACCCTTCTCTAAATGCATGAGAAGGTTTTAAATACTACTTAGCTAAATCTAAAAATAGTCTATTACAAAAATTTAAGGATTCGGTTTAATGACCGTCCTTTTCCTAGGCAAAAATACAGTAAAATTAAAACTAAATCTAAAAATAAAGACTATTAACTAACTACTTATGAACTTGATCTTTAAACTTGCAGGCATCTAGCATTGTTTTGAGAAGATGTGGTTGATCGACTTCAGATTTCAACTGTCCTGAAAAGACAGAATCGGCAAGTGTAGGCGCAATCTTCTCAGCAGAATTGATGATACAATTAAGCGCACTGTGCTGACTGTGTGGTTTCACTAAGTATGTCCAGTAAGAGTCCCAGTTTAATCTTGTCAACCCTTGGATTGATTTTGATCTTTCTTCTGCTTTTTGCCTCCATTCTGTTTTCAGTTGATGTGCCTGTGGGAGATATCCCGGAACAGTTTCTGAAATCAAATTAGCTTTGTGCAAATTATCATTTACACAATCAGTAAGACTATTTGCTGCTATAGCCGCCTCCTCTGCTACTTTCTCTGCCCTTCTAATTTGTGCATCCTAGTTATTGAAAAGTATTTCTTTATGGTTTTCATTAATAATTGGTGCATCATCTTTTCTTCCTTCTTATTTTTTTTGCCATACCAAATAATCATTGATCTTTTCATTAATTAAATCATAATCATTTCATAAATCTATGACATGATTTGTGATTTTATCACTCTCTTGGCAAAAAGAATTCCATTGCAAGATTTTTTGGCATAATACTTCTTCTTGTTGCAGTAGTTGATTGTTTAAAGAGATAGTTTCTGAAATAAACTATGGAAGCTTAGGATCATCTTTGTGCTGATCTTGGATAATCCGTATTTGTTTTTCTTTATCAGCCAAAATTTTTTGATGTCCAATTTTCATTTCTTGAAGTTGTTGTTGTAACTCTTCAAGTTTTAACTGTGCTTCATTATTGGTATGTACCTGTTGCAATTGCTGTTGTAGAACTTTTATCTATTCTTCTTTTTCATTTAATAAGAGTTGTATCTCAAATGCTTTGTAAATAGTTGCAGAAGCACAAGCCCCTGTAATTTGAGATAACTTAGCAATATTATCAGTAGGCTCTGTGGCAGGATCCTTCCACAAGACATCTAGTTGTTCTGTTTTAGTAGCAATTGCACCTTCTAACTTTCTCTTTTTTCTTTGTTTCTTCACTACTGCTTTGTATTTTGGGCTGTAGAATACATCTAGGGGAGGAATTTCCTCTACATTAAGTATAATTTCAGAGGAGGGTGTGATAGGTATGTTCTCAGTTACTGTGACTGTGCTACTTATTCCTGTGCTCAAAACTTTGGTTGTCTGTACAGGGGTCTGTACATTCTGTCCTTCTATATTAATCAATTGATTAAAGCTTTCCCATTCTTTGTCTAATTCAATGGTGACTGACTGTTGCTGTACATTGGTAGGAGGAGGATTTATCTGTTGAGAAGTCAAAATTTGTTGTTGAGGAAGTTCTTTCGATTGAGCAGAATCTTTCACTGATTCTTCAATTTTATCTTCCTTTTTATTAGACTTATTGGAACGTTAAGAAGTCTCTCTTTCAGATTTTGACTTAGATTTATCTGTACTAGAACTATCTTTAAGACTAACACTAGGAGTTTGTTCCCTTGCGGGTTCCAAGCGTAGATTTTCCAAAGGAATAGTAGTTAGTCTTCTTTCTCTGTAAAGTTTAAATTCCTAGAATTCCTCTAGAGATAACTGCATTTAAGCTGAATTCAAAACTTCTTTAAATGAACCTTTTGTTTGGAACATATCATCAAAAATATCCTGTTCCCCGGAAAATTCCCTTACTCTGATTGCATTGGTAAAATTCTTAACAATATTATTTGGGTCAAATAACCTTCTCAAAAATTTGAATAGTTGTAAGCATGTAATGTTGCTTACCTCTTTGAATGCGTGACCAACATCAAACAGTGAAAATGTTCCATAGTTTATGGGAAATTGTGGCCAAATGTCTTTCTTCTTCTCTTTTAATTCCTTTGTCAACCCTCCCTGACCGCAAGTTTGATAAGCAATCTCTCGAGCAACAAGTCTATCTGGAACATATAGGGATAAAACATGGGGGGGAGCAGAACTTCCAAAAACTCTAACATAAGTGAACAACTCTTCTCCAAACCATCTTGCGACAGGGAGAATGTCGACCTCTATTTCTGGGGATAATCTTGGGGCATCCTTATTATGCAACATTCTGTACAATGTCAGCATTATACCATGGTAAATTTGGTAAAAATGAGGGACAAACTTAGACTCCCATAGTTCCTTATGATACACATGAATAGGCAAAGGATCGTGGATTTTCCATTGCCAACCCATTACAGGGAATTTAGAAACAAAACAGATAGCGTCCATGACATAAGAAGATAAATAAAAAGGCGGATAAATCCGCTGAGAAACACTTCGTTTAGACCGATAATGGAAAATAACAATGGTAAAATTATCAGACAAGATTTTGGCCCAGTCTAAAATTGTAGAATTAACGGCAGCATTTAACAAAGGAAGCCATTCAGGCAAGATCCTATTTATGTCAGGCTTTCCAAAAAGCCTGCATAACATGGCAGCAGCAAAACCATATGGAGAGGTAAGTGAACCAGTACTGTACATACCGTGTTTGTTTTTCTTCAACGGTTCATCTCTTTTGGTCCACTCCTGTGTGCATTCCAACAAATTTGCATGTTCTCTGGTAAAATCTTCCATAAATTGCTTATTATAAGTCGCCTGAGGTTCCGGCAACTGATACATCAACCTCAAATCTTCCGTAGTGAACGACCCGATTAGCTCTTGAGTTGGAGTTCTAAATTGCCTGTCTGAAATATCGGTGCTGTCTAGCACCCATTTCACCATGTCTGTATATGGAAGAATTCTTGGCCTTGCCACTATCCTATGCAGAAATGAACAAGCTAGTTCTTTTAGGGTTGCCTCAGATGAATTACTAGAACCTGTTGTAGCCGCAACTTTCATCACCACAGGATTTTCTTCTTCGATAAAATTATACATTCCTTCCCAGGTGGTTATACCGGCATCCTTATTGCAAGCAGTGTCTGTATACAGTGAAGCCATTTCTCTGTTTTCAAAATTTGAACTCTTCTCTTTCTTACCCATAATGTTTTGTGAAGACTTTGTATAGTCGTTTGCTCCTTCGCGCCTACGTTTTACGAGTTAAATGAGAGTAATGGCATGAGAAAGGTGATGATATAGTTTTAAATGCAAAGGCGGATGAAATATATTATTTTAACGTGAAACGACCTTTCGATCAAAACAAAATCCCATTTACCATTAATTGACAATCCATTCATTTAATCCAATCATTAAAGTGCAAAACGGATATTGATTTATGGAAAGATTTTCTTTGAACAATGCGCTTTTATGAATCTACGACATTGCGATCTGCGATTTGCTGTGCAATATCACAATATCGCAATATCGCAATATCGCAAAACGTAACCATCGCAATTTTGCAAATAGCACAAAAGCGCAAATCACAAATATCGCAAATCAAAAGGTATTCATTTAACACATTTCTGTGATCTGCGATTTGCGACCGGTATAGGCTTTTTTGGATCGCGTTATCGCAATATTGCAAAATCGCAATTTCAGTTTTACAAAAGATATCTACTATTTGCGATGGATGCGCTATTTTGTTTAAAGAAAATTTTTATTGTAATCTATCATAAACTAAGTGTTTATTAAGGTTTTTCTAAGGAATTTCCCTAATTTTATGATATAAAGTTTTATTTGAAAAGGAAAACAAATCCTAATTGATTTTTTTGGATTTTAACTAAGGGTCCCCATTTATTTAGTATTATTACTAATATTAAATAAAAGGGGGGTTGTTGTTGGTCACAACAGGACCCTTTTCACCTCTAATATAGTCATTGTTCTGTCCTACATTTCCAGCTCTTCAAGATCATAATTGGTTTTGGACTTCACGAATTTTATGATTTTAGGGGTTTTGATTGGCATATTTCCCAATTCCTGATTTTATTTTTCAATAGCCACTGTTCATTTGTCAATCAATTATTTATGTTAAAAAATAATGTGGATGGAATGCCAGATTTCATCCACTAAATCTATGATACTGCCCCAAATTATCAGCTTCATTTGGCTCAAAATGCTACTGGCCGAAAATTCCTTCTCTTCCTTCTCCAACCTCTCAATCTACTTTTTGGCTATCTCATGGGAAATTTTAGATCTAGCCTTTTGATCCCTTAGGATGCCTATTTGTGCATCCAATTTCTTGATCTTGTAATTGCAGGGTCATTCTTTCCATGGCCTTGGATAGTTTATCTATCCCAATTAATTCTCCAGCAGTTGCTGGAATAGGTGATGGAATTGATGAAATTGGGACAACTTCTAGTGGGATGAGTGCCATTAAAGTTGCTTCTTCTTTCTCCTTTAGTAGCTTCTCCATCTCGGTCTCCATTTTATTGATTTGGGTAGACTATTCTGTAAGTAGCTTCATTAAGCTTGCCTTTTGTGACTCCTCTTCGTTTATTCCTTTAGCCAAGGGGTCTTTTATTGCTGACATCTTGAGCTGTTTCCTAAGGGTTGTTATGTCCGCATATTTTTCTTTAGAAGCTCCTCCACAGCTTGAACATTGGTTGGGTCATACCCAAGCTTCACTATTAAATCTCTAAAGACTTGATTCTTGAGTCTTTAGTCATAGCATATATTTTCTCCATCTTGAGCTATGATTGGGTATTGGATAAATATACCTAAATTTTTGACAAGCTCATAGCAGTACTTGTCAAGGTTGAGGCTACCATCTCCTCAGTCTGCTTTTGTAATTCCATCTATTCAATAGGATGGATGTCCTTGATGTTGAACTCGAATGAGTCCTTCTTATAATCTTCTACTCATTGAGGTTGTGGGACCAAGGCTTCTAGAAATACCATCTACATCCTCACTTTTTTTAGTGTCAAAGGTAGATAACAACATTCTTTGTGAATTTTAGGTTTGCTTCCAGAATTGATTATACGTGTTAGTTTTCAACACCACATTCCTCAACTTTATCTCCTTGAATTTATCATAAACTGATTTTTATTCACCTTCTCTGGTAGGCCTGGAAGTAGGATTTTGCAAATCCTATTCCTGCATAGACATGGTGGTTGATGATGTAGGGGAGGCCATTGTTTGACCACCCACTAGAGATGACCTAGGGGTGTAAACAATATGAATCATTGTCTGATGCTCTGATTCGCCTCCTTAATCAATATCCATGTGAATTTTTGCCCTCTATTAGTCATTAGTAATTTTTACCTATTTAGATGACTAAATACTTGTCCAAGATTTCTAGAAACAAAATTCATAGAAGTCTTGTGAGTTCTAGAAATCTCACTACCTTCATTATCCTTAGGATAAATTTTTCACTATCCTGCTACTCTGTCAAGTCATGGCCATCCTATCACTCCCCGTAGACCAAATCATGGCTCACCTCTTCCTATAACACTATGTCTCTGTTTTCCTAAGCCCTCTATTTTCACACCTTGGTTCGCAAAGTAACCCAAGCTTTTTCCTCTACTCAACAAGTGCCTCAAGCAGTGGTGATTTCAAAACTCCCTTTCTAAAGCCCTTTAGATAAATCAAATTTATTTTTTTATCTAGGAAAAAAATGCATAAAAGTCTTTCAAAACCCTGTCTTCACCTCCAAACCCTGATTCAAGATTTTCAGTCAAACACCTATTCAAAGGACATTCTAATAAGTCATATAAGGTCTCCTAGGTTATGCATTGTCATGGTTCTAAATTTACTATTTCTACAGATATTCAAAGGTGAAGTCAAGTGAATAAAAAGGTGAACTTATCATTATCTAAAGACATCAAAGGCCTCCAAAGGTATATCCTTGATCAAGCATCAGATCCTACAAAAGAACAGTCTACCTATGATAAAGCAGTTCTGCAGGAATTCTCTATTATAGTTATCAACAGTAGAACAGATGCAAAGAGAGAAGTCTAAACTCATAAATGACATTAAACAGCCGAAGAGATACAACAGGCCTAAAATTTCACAAAGAGGATCATGGTCTCATGGAAAATGGTTGTAAAAATGTTGGCCATCAAAGTGCCCATGCATAAGATCCTAAAGACAGTGACACAGGAGCACAACTATGCACAAATCAAAGATTCAAATAAACAATAAGCCAGAGTGAAAATACTCCTTGGTGACTACAGACAGAGATTAGAAGATGATGTCAGGAAATAATCTCTAAGGTTTGTTAAGACAACATCATTTCACTACAGCAAAGGCCAAATTTACAAAGATTATCAGTGGAGTTGCAATTATTTAGCACAACAGGTGACTGCCCAGTGAGAGATCTATGGAAGAAATAAAAAATACAGAGATGCATCAACACCATGAAGTAAAACCAAAGTTTTCCAAGAATGATAAAAAGGGTCATAAAACTCCATCAAAAGGCCAAGAGGTTTTCAAAGGACATTTGAAAGCAAGCCTCTAAAAGTTAAAATAAGATTAAAATGGGTATCAGTATGAAGGGCACAAAACTCTTGAATAAAGTCAACATCCATCAAGTAGTAAAAGAGAGATGCATAGGTTCAACATGTAAAAATGGACAAAACAAGCAGAATCACCAATTTACCAAGATTTTTTGGAAAAAGTGCAAAAAATCCAAAATAAATGAGAGGGTCAAAAAGTATTGCCCCTTATAACACCACCTGCAAAAGGAAAAGAGAATATTAGCAAAAGGAAAAAAGGCCGAAAGTAACCTTAGTAAAATAGGTTTTTTCTCGAAAAATCACTTGAAAAGGTTATAAGAGATAGAATTATCATTCAAATCATTTTCATATGCAAAAGTGAGGGAAAAAGCTCCAAGCACTGAAAACAAGATTTCTAGCCAAGTTTTCGGGTGAAGGAATTATCACGCTACGCTCTTGTGCAACTGTGTTGCACTCCTGTATCATCTCCCAATGAAAATTTCTATTCAGCGCTGCACTCCTATATAAAGGTGTTGCGCACCTGTAGAAACAGCTATGTGTAGCCTCTACCCAGGGCACCTAACAGCGAATTCAAGAGGCACCTGACTGACCCACGCTACACTCATGCACATTCAGGACAACCCGGGCACATATGACCACTTGTTCAGCACTTGCCTGACTAGCATTCAGGAGGTGACCTACCACGTTTAGTGCCGCCCAAGAGGCACACGACTGCATGCAGGAGGTGACCCAAACATGTTCAGGGCTGCCTAGGAGGCACATAGCTACGTGCAGGAGGTGACCTGATCATGTTCAGGACTGCCCGACAGCGCGTCCAGGAGGCGCCCATGCGGCGCTCATGTGCATTTAGGAGCTGCCCGACCATTCGTGCGGGAGGCGCCTGTCTTGCCCATCATATTTTTTGGGCCTGCTTCTTCATCTCTAGAGATATTTTGAGAGGTATTTGAGCTTTTCCCTCTTGTTCCTATTTTTCTAAGGGTAGGATTATAAACAAAATTGAAGGTTGAACTTAGAGAATGAAGTAAAACCCTAAAGAAAATATTTTTTCTCCACACTGTTGAACCTTGACATCATTGTAACCTCACCATCTCATCCACACTTTTCACATCATTTCACATGAAATTTCAATTCTTTTTAAAGTTATTGAGGTAGGGGTGAAGGAAAAAATGTCTGAAGAAGAGAATGTAGACAATGGTGAGACAAACTAAAGGCCTAAAGAGCAACAGAGGAAGTGTGGGAAGCCAAATAGGTTTGAACCTATAAGCACTGAAGAAATGATGACCTCTCCTACTATAGTTTCCCATTTTCAATAATTAGGATGCTATGAGTTTTGTGAAAAAATACAAAAGATCCAGAGTCACCCTCATTTGACCAAGCTCTTTTCCCTAAACCTTCATAACCACCAAGTACACCTAGCTGTGGTGAAGTTTGAGCTGACTACCAATGCCATCTTTATGGCCACTGGAATACCTTGCATAGGATAAAGGTGGTTCAAACAAATGCATCTAGACCTAAGCCACTATCACCCATTCTTGAAACCAAGTTGTCAAGCTGGTTGCAAAACCATGTTCCCCTCTCATCTATTGGACATATATGCTCTCCTAATGAAGATAATTATGAAATAATTCACCTGTGAGGGTAGTTTCTCCAAAGTATATTCCTACCACATAAGACTCCTCATGCATTTCACCAAAACCAAGCTGCTACATTTTCCCTACTACCTTTGTAAAAGTATTGATAAAATGTCTTCCATCTTGCAAAAGAGGCCTCCATCCCAACAAATGTCAAGC
This sequence comes from Pinus albicaulis, assembly GCA_034641835.2. Lineage (NCBI taxonomy): Eukaryota > Viridiplantae > Streptophyta > Pinopsida > Pinales > Pinaceae > Pinus > Pinus albicaulis. The sequence goes on from CM076580.1 coordinate 1,477,236,342, forward strand.
CTTTTTCATCATTCCCTCATCAAAGTGATTTCTAAACACTAGCTTGAACAACAAGGAATCCCATGGTAGTTTTTCATCACCCATGATGATTTCACAACTCCACAGCCTATCCCTCTACAAAGTCTGCCATCATCATATCAACTTCCTTCTCACACACCACCATCAACCTCCACTGACCTTGGTTCATCCTCTTCACATGAATCATCTCCTCAAATAAACTTTCCTCTTTCACCTTCTCCTAAGAAATCAGAACATGAAGATAGCAGTGAAAGAGGGGAAGATGACAAAGAAGAAAGCAGTGAAGGAGAGGAAGATGAAAATGAAGAAAGAAGTGAAGGAGAGGAAGATGAAAATTAAGAAAGCAATGAAGGAGAGGAAGATGAAAATGAAGAAAGCAGTGAAGGAGAGGAAAAAGAAAGTGATAAAGGCAGTGACAAAGAAGAAAGTGTTGATGAAGATGAAAAGAGAGATGAAAGTAGTGACCCCAATTATGAGAAAAAAGACCAAAATAGTGGGTCAAATGATGAAGAATATGACTCCAAGGATATAGGGACAGAAGCAGCTTATCAAGAGGAAAACAATGAGCTAGAAAAAGACCAAAACAATGAGCCTAGTGATAGTCAAAAAATAAATGACAATCAAGGAGAAGAAGTAATCAATGAAGAAGATGACACTGAAAATACAAAGGATGGTGGAGAGGAGGCATATGAAGGCAGTGAAGAAGACAAAGAAGACAGTGACAAATATGGAAAGAGCAGCCAAGAAGCAGAGTTTGAAAGTGATTTCATTAGGAAAAACAATGAAGACAATGAGCCCAATAATGAGGGTAATGAACCAAACAAAGAAGAAAAATCCAGCCAAGAGGACGGTATACATGATAGTGAAGGGAAAAACTCTGAAGACAAGGGCAGTGAGCATAGAAAAAATGAAAATGATACAAGTTATGAAACATAGGTTGAGATTGAATGTGAAGACCATAGGCAAGATAGAGAAGACAATGGGCAGAAAAGTGAAGAAAAATCACCAAGTAAGGAAGAAAGTGACCATCAAAGTACAAGAGGGACTAATGAGATTTCCTATGACAGTGAACCCACTGAGAGTACAAACAATGATACAAAAGATGAGTTTGACAGTGAACACAGTGGGTCAAAATATGAAAAAGAGGATATTAATGGAGATGAAGATGTACCAATCAATAATAAAGACACCTCTAGCATTGCAAAAACAAAGGATAATAGTCCTAAGGGTCTTGGCAGTGATGATGGCATAAGAGATAGTGAAAATTCCTCTCAAAAGGGAAGTCAAGAGCAAGGTGAGAAAGATGCGCACACAAAGATCATCCATGAGGAGAAAAGTAGTCCTAAGGTCACTAATGATCAAGGTTTCCAAGTGAAACTTGTTGTACCTTTCCCCATCACCTATCAAAGAGGAGAGAGGCATGTGTTTTCTGCCTCCAAAGGGTAAGGGGCCATGCCATCCTCCTCAACTCAAATGATTGACAAAGGTAAACAACAAATGAAAGAGGAGGAAAACAATCATGAGGATGAAAGAGAGTTTGAACTCATTCACATAGACAGTGATGAGGAAAATGAAACAAGAATTGCAAACTCCCTTCTACAATATAGGAATTCACAGATCAAGGACTTGGAAGTTGAATTAGAAATATATAACTATGTAATTTACTTCCATCAGATGCAAAGCAAACAGATGAGTGGCCAACAGACCATCTATGAAGCAAGAGCACTCAAGTACCGAAAATAATCTCAAAGGTCACAAGTAAAGTTAGAGGAGTTCATGGTTGCCTATGAAGAAAGTAGTGATGAAGAGGGTCAAACTAGAAGGATACCTAGGACTATGAGTCTTAGGAAAGCATTGGAAAAGCACAAAGAAGAAGAATCGGCCCAAGCACAAAAATTTCCCCTCACTGAACTCCTTGGCATGGAAATTGTTGTAGAGGTAAATCCTCTCTGCGGACAGAGGCGATCCCTACTAGCCCAGATCGGGTCTAGCAACAATCATATCACGCTAAGGTGCAAGTTCCTAATTGCAATAGAAAAAATTGTGAATAAGGCCTACCTTAAGTCCAACATTGTTGTTCGTAGAGAAGATAGCACTCCTGTTTCCTTGCTCTGGCAGATCACAATTCTCCCGCTTGTCTCGATCAAACACCTGCACATACAAGAAACACGACAAACACACAAGTGTAAAACCTAATATATACAATTATGTATCAGTCAGAGAAGACACAACTCATGATCACAATGAACAATACGAGTGGAACCATAACCAAAGTCGCTTATCACTAATTAATACAAAGAAAGATACAACCTGGCTCTAACGCTGAATCTTCCTTCGGCGGGTCGACAGCGAAATACGTCTCGGTAAAGCTCATCGGGAATGGGACAAGCCTCTCTCTTCGATCGTCAATCTCCTTGCTACTGATTTGGCTCTATGAGGACTATCAAGGCTCTTGCAACATTCTTTAGGCTATGAAGTCTCTCGGAGACTAGCTTGCAAAGGAAAATGGCAAGCTTATATAGATGGTGGAAGGGGATTTGGGATCCCTACAATCATGGGATTGGCCCTATCCTCAAGGAAGCTTCCATGAGAGGTGGAAAACCACTTCCTCTACATGGAAATCCGGAGCCAAACCTCCCAACTCAATTTAGAGACCAGTTCAAGAATTGGTTGAAGTCAATCTTTTGCCATTATTTTTTTAAAACACTACTTATTAAGCCTAGCGCGGGTGCAACACTGGGAAAGAGCACCAGTTGGTGTTCCATCTTTGGAGGATTTCCCCCATTGGCGCGAGGACTGAACTGGACAGTCACGCCAAGGAAAAAAAGGCTATTTTTAGGGTTTTTCACAAGGAATTTTCTTCAAGGGAATGAATGTCCTTGTCCAGGGGGATGCCATGAAAGTGGTTTCAGGTCATGTCACTGCTCACAGGTCACAGAATAAGCCCTCCAATGTGCAGGACAGGAAATTTCAGGGGCGGTGACAAATTATTGTGCAACAGATGCCCCCTAAAGCATGAGGCCCGAAAGAGAGAGAGGGGTGAAATGCTTTACGAGAACGTGCCCAACTGAAAACACTGTCGTCGGAAAACCTGCGTAGACAAGTACAACTGATATCTCAAATACATGACATACGTGGTATGGGCACAACCATCTGTAACAGAGTATATAATAATCAAGATCCAAGGTATGGACGCAGCCATCCAATGAGGATCGATAAATAGACTCAGGTATGGTTGTAGCCATCCAATCAATGAGTCATGTAACCAATCATAATAATCCACAAAATCGTATCCTGGATTCTAACAGACAAAATCCAGGGTCTTGGGCTCCATCTAAACCTGAATAGAGTACAAGTTCAAGCATGTGAATAGGTGAGCTGAAGTCGAACATGCAAGAACATCGTCTAATTACCAGCCAATTATGAAATTTGTTAATAGATGCGAGAGGTACCACCAATATTGAGAATGGTCCTCAAGGTACTATAGGTACAATCTACATCATGTGAATCATTGAGCTAGCGTCGAACATCCATAGAATCACTTGATCGGAGGCCAATGAGGAAAACCTCACGTCAAACGCGAAGAACCTGCCATTGAGGCATGCAGGCTCCAAGGTACCAGAAGGGAGTCTTTAGATCAGCTTCCCGGATAATGAGCTAAAGTCGACAGGAAGTGACCTTGATCAAAGGTGGGCCATAGTGTTTCCCACATCATCGACATGAGAAAGAGGAACATAATGTCTTCGTGAATCAGGATCAGATGAGAATCAGAGGAAGGTTGAAACTTGCAGAGGTCAACTTCTCTTGAACATATCGGCGGCACGACAGTGTATTTGGCAGAATTTGACATCAAAAGATCAGAGGTCATGATGACAAGGAAAAGAGAAAATGAGAGGTAAAAATGGATCACCCAAACCCACGGAGGAAAGTGGAAAATGAGATGAGATGTCACCAACCCGACACGAATGCAGACAAGTGCCATGTTCTAGAGCGACATACTGTCGACACGACAACGATGTTGGTTCCATTTTTCCCCACCATTTCTGGAGAGTACCCCAATTATTTTTGAAAACAAGCTGGAAGGGGATAGCATATTCTTGTGATATAAGTTCGTCCTTCGGATGAATCCATCCTAGTACATTTAACGAGCCTTAGGAAGGAGAAACTCGAATATCATCATTACGACTGAATCCAATGTCATCAGGATTTAACGAGTCTGACAAAGGAAGAAGTCAGTGTCTTTTCATGTTTAGAGAGTTTGAAAAGATAGTGGAAAAGTAAACTCCAATGGTCCCTTTTCGTAAATAGTTCCTCAGATCCAAAAAGGTAGAAAACTATTTCTGATAAAGCCTCCTAGTCGCGATAGGCTAGGGTATTTATTTTTCGTAAATAATCCATCCCATCCCGAAAAAGGGGTAAACGTATACTGGGTAGATGTCGTTTCATGGCCACTTTAACGAGATCTAAATGACAAGGGACTTGGCAATCTTTTCATGTTTAGAGAGTCAGAAAAGAGCTGAAAGATGACTCCAAAATGACTTTTTCATGTTTTTACCGAGTCCGAAAAAGTATAAAATACAACTTGTATCACTGTCCAAGTCGCGTAAAAACCTGTCGCTACACATAAAAGCAAGTGTAAAATCCATTTTCCAATAAAATATTGAGAAAATGACTTTTAAAACCTAATTTTGACTTCAAAAGTTATAAATATGTCAGAAATAGTAAAAACACATTTACTTTTACTTTTTACCTCATTTGGAGAGCAACAGTGGTCTTTCATGTGCGAACTTGCGGCGGTGATTGTGACTGATCCAGGACACCATTCAGATTTTCGTCAGTTCTAGGTAAGAGGCACTCCCCTAAGCTCTATTTTGATCCCTTTTTTATGAATTTTCATTGTGCATTCGATCTCTGGAGGAACCCTTTGAAATTTTAGGGCTCGGCCCATTAGCGCGAGTATCGGGCACGGGCTCACGCCAATGGAATTTTTCTCACAAAGAGGTCGCGCCAATGGCGCGACGTGATTTTCCACTTTATATTTTCAAAATGTGAGCCATCCATATGGATTTTTGAATGTAATAGAGATCTAACAAGGCATTTTTAATCATGTTGATACAGATATCCAGGCATAATGGTTATTGAATGGAAAGAGAGGGAACATGGAGAAGAAGACGAAATGGCCATGCGAAACGAAGCTTGCATGAATGCACTCCGAGACTGTGGTCTCAAGAAATTCTTCCTCATGCCATGTTTACAAGCTCAACCTGAGTTATTACAGTACTTGGTCAACATATCAGATGAAAACGAGGAAGTGTTTAAACTTCGAGACCAAGTATTAGCTCTTGAGGTCTCTGATGTTTATTTTATAACCGGATTGTCGCGGAGAGGCCCAGTGCCAATCATAACGAGCAGTAGACCTTCTGGAGAGAAAATGGACATGGTGATGGCAAGAGTGTGCGTAGGGGCATGAATAGGATCGGGAAGTGGGAAAGTGGACATCCACACCGTCCGTGACCTAGCACTCAGAGTAGTGCTTCACACCATTACGCGGGCTACGGGATCACAGGCCCCGCATGAGGCAACCAAGGCACAACTCTTGCTAGCCTCCAAGTGAATGAATCCTACACTGTTTTATTGGGCCACCACAGTGACAACCAACATCAAAAGGCAGCTAACAAAGTGCAATAAATCCAAACTGATGCAGTTTGGATACGGTTCCATTATGGTGTCATTCATCTTGGAACAACTACCCATTTTCCAGGGCCAAGGGGAAATAGTTTTCGATCCGATACCCAAGGGAGCCGAGGATGGCTCACTGGGCAGCACTTATGCCCAGGTTAGGAGGGGGCCAGTAGATGTCCTCGAGGCTCGATTTCTTTGTGTGGTTACGGCGTCAACTGATCGTGGTTAAGGATTGGCCCTATGCTAGGACCGATTTCACTGGGAACCCATATCTTCCGCTCCCGGAGGGGGAGGACTGGGACGAGGAGCTAGGTATGACTCTCTTTTTTGATTTTTATGTATTTATGATTTTTTTTTATACATTCCCATTCTAACAACACTTCTATGTGTATGCAAATGTTGGCCTAGAGAGACCTGTCGGCATGTCGCTTATTGCACGGAGAACTCCCCTCGTATATGACCCTCAGGCAGAGGGTGCCGAAGGAGGAGAGTTGATCCAAAACCTTGATGGCATTTCCCGAGGGATTCCAGACTATGCCCAGCTATCAGATGTTCTGATGGCATATCAGAGACACATGGTGGGGTTGCCTAGTTGCCTCCACCGACTCCTGAGATGCTTGGTGTGCGTGGTGACATGTTACCATGAGCACCATGCTGATTAGACATCTAAGGCTTTTTCATGCATATATTTTTGAGAGACATGTCGTCTCTGGTTTTATTAGGACGAACATGTATATTTTTTGACTTTATGTGATGTACACAAACTGCAAACTATTCGACATATATATCTATATATCTATTTCTGGATGGATCTTTTTACATGTGATGATGTCTTTATAAGTTGCGCAAATGTCGATCTAAAACTAAATTAGCTACTGCATCTGTTATTGTATTCATATGTCTGGGTATGTGTTGATATGTAATATAATCAAAATTTCTTTCCAACAAACAAATACATAGATACAGAAGTAAAATGGATGGGTTTCTTACTGAATAATGACCGTTAAGTTGTAATACTACAAGCTGTGAGTCCAGATACACAAGTAATGCACGAATACCGAGGTTAACAACCTCGGTTAATAATTCTAAAACAACACTATACTTTGCAACATTATTTGTGGTAGGTCCTAGACACACACCTTGCAAATTAACCAACTCGCCAGCAGGATCATAGATTACCCAGGCTACCGAGGACAGATTCCTGGTACTACGGGAGGCACCATCTGCGAAAACGAAAAAAGGAGTAATATACATCTGCATAATCAGGAAGACTCAATCAGTAGAAATATGCTTACAACGCACATCACACCACACATGCACACAAATGAATATACACACCTATGTACACACACCAGACCAAAAATAACTCAAGCGTAGTATTTTTTAAGGTACAACCCATTCCTAGGCTGCGTCAACAGAACTCCTTCGTAATCAATCAGCTCATAAGCCCCATTTTTCAATACTCATTTTACTATATAGGGCCCATGCCACATGGGTTGTAACTTACCTATTCCAAGTTTTTCGTGCACTTGATCGTATAGGAGGACGAGGTCCCCTTCGTAAAGGAACGTGGAGAAACTGATTAATCAAAGTGAGCTTTGACCCGCTTCTTCTGTGCTTCAATGACTAAGGCAGCCAAGCGGTGGGTTTCATCTAGCCGTTCCAAATACAAGAGATGCTCTTCTTCAGGAGAAGTGTCGAGAAAAATTTCCACAGCCAACTTTAAGGAAGGAATTTCACACTCAATCAAAAGAGTTGCTTCCAGACCATACACCAATTGGAATGGTGTGAATCCGGTCGAACTCTTTGCAGACGTCTGGTAAGCCCATAGAGCTGAGAAAAATTGGAGATGCCAATTGGACTTATGAATACCAATTTTCCGTTGAAGCATTGTTACCAAAACTTTATTCACAGCCTCAACCTGGCCATTTTCCTGGGGGTAATATGGCGTTGAGCTATCATGTCGTAAGCCCAATATTGATGTCAGTTCGGCCATCATGTAATCTCGAAAATGAGTGCCATGATCGATGAAAATGGCCTGAGGGACCTCGAAACATGCAATAATGTGGTTGAAAATAAACTGGGCAGCTGTCTTACCGTCGGCGGCTAGTGTAGGCATCGCTTCAGCCCACTTAGTAAAGTAGTCTACAACGATGATTATATATGCATGCCCCCCAGCCGAATGAGGGTTACACATCATGAAATCTATGCCCCATTTTTCAAAAGGGCCAATGGTAATGACAAGGTGCATAGGGAGAGGTGGTGCGCGCATCTTGCGCTGAAAAACTTGGCACGCATGACATTTTTAGACTGCAACAATACAGTCTTTGAATATCGACGACCAGAAGTAACCCGCACGCAGAATATTCTGGGCAGTGGCATATCCAGACATGGGACTGCCACAGGTGCTACTGTGATAGTCATTCAAGACTCTTTTAACCTCTTCCAGGGTCAAGCACCGGCGGAGTACCGAATCTACTACAACCCAGTATAAGGTATCTCCTACAATGCGGTAGGGTTGAGACTGATGTCGAATCCGACGTCGGACATCTTTGGTCAACTCAGACTTGAACATTGACGTTTGAAGATACACAATGATGTCTCCATACTATGGATCGCGAGTGCTGATAAGGAAGAGTGTTTCATCCGGGATATGATCCTCGGAGTGAGATGGGGTGGAGTCTGTCGGGAGGGAGCAAATGAGATCCGCAAAAACCAGTGATTTGGTCGACTTAGTAGTGGTAAACTCTAAATCGAACTCTTAAAGGATGACGATCCATTTGGAGTATTCCCCCCCAGTAATTATCGAGATAGAATGTACGTCATGGGGTTGCAATCCGAAACCACGGTCACTATATGCAATAGGATGTAGTGGCGGAACCGCTGGACAGCTTGAATTGCGGCTAATGCCAGTTTCGCGACGCGAGCGTAACATGTTTCTGTGTCGAGAAGATTCCATGATAGATAATAAACAATGTGTTCATTTCCATCATCATCATCCTGCACCAGAACCATAGCTATGGTGCTAAACGTGGTGGCCAAGTATAGAGTGAAGTCACAGTGATAGTTTGGAGGACGAAGCAACGGAGCATTAACGAGTAACGTCTTGAGCTTCTCAAAGGATTGCTAAGAAATCTCGTCCCAATGAAGGGAACGTTTTTCTTTAAAAGACGCATGAATCCTTTGGCCACTTCCACATAGTTCGGGATGAAGGGTCGTAGGAAATTAGCTTTCCCCTGCAGACTCTGCAATTGGTGTAATGAAGAGGGTGATGGGAGATTGACAATAGCCTCGAACTTTAGGGGTCAAGCCGAATTTTGTCCTTCGATACTATGAACCCAAAAATATGGCCAAAATCCACGCAAAAGACACATTTATGAGGGTTGAGCCGGTTATTATAGCATCTACAGCAAAGGGAAATCTGGCGGAGATGTTCGGGATGGTCCTCTCGCCGAGCTAAATGAGCTGGCAGATCGTCCAGATAAGACTGAACGATATGGCGTATGCCGTGGAATGTGTCTGCTCAACTTAGTGTTTCTAAATTGATGTCATAAATTTTCAACCAGGGCTAGTAAATTGTTGAACAGAAGTGCACTATATGTGCCTAGGTATCTTCTTCCTACTTCATTGTGTTTAGTGTTTTTCTAGTGCTTTTTTGGTTTTGTGTTTTTGTGCTAAGAGGAAAAGAATTAAATTGTTGGCAAAGAGAAGTTACTGATCACACTAAAAACATAACAAAATCTACTCTAAACTGTGTATGGCACCTAAGAATAGAAAATGCTAATCCATAGATTGTAAATCTTGACAAGAAAAGTAACTCATAACATTAACTCAGTCCAATTCCTTTCATTAGAGGTATGTTGGAACAACTTGAGAATAGGATAAGTTTGATGTAATGAATTTCTCTGTAGTAAACAACAACTTAAAATATCAGAGACAAAATCTCATCCATTGTTAGAAATTTGTTGGAACATTTTGAGAAAATATTGTCTGCAATATAGTAAGGAATCCTATGCTAAAATAACTTATGACACTAGAATTAACCCATTTTTCAACTCAAAATGTCACTATTAAACCTCATTCAAGGGTTAGAGATCTCTTGGAATAACTTTGGAAAAAGGTTGTTTATAAAATTATGAGAAATTGCAGAATAGTTAAGAACTCAAAATGATATAACTAATTCTTGTCCATATGATAATGATGTGTTATAAGAGACTAAGAACAAGAGCATCTTGTAAAATAATGAGGGTCTTTTAAGTCTAATTAACAAGACTAGAATGCAATTAACTAATAAAACTTGAAATACAATAAACAGAACTGAACTAAAATGAAATTAACCTCCGAAGTACTACAACTCTATCTCATTCACGTGTTAGTGATATATTGGAACAATTCATGAGAACAAGATTGACTGTAATATTCAATGTAAGTAAACATAAAACATGATGCTCAGAAAACTGCCTAAATTAAGAATAAACAGAGTTAAAAATCGCTTATCTAGAAAATATGCACAAAGCCTTTCAGACAGTAGGGGCCTTCTACCATCAAATTGGCACACGAATCCTCAACTCCTTAAAATTTCTTTAGATTATGTATCAAATTTGTACTTCTTTCATTAACGGAAAAATGCTCAGAAAATAGAGTATCACATTTTTTGAGAATTAACAACAGAACATCAACTAGCTAGCTGTCTCTCGGTTCACCGAGTTATTCTTATAAGAAAAATACATAACTATCATTGAGTAGAAATAGGCATAGGTGTCTTTTTCAATCAAAATCGAATTATAACTCCTGTTGAGGACTCATACTTTGCTGAAGACATCTGCAGAGTCCTTGTCCTTGTAGAAGTCTACTGCTTAGTTTTGGCTTCCTCGACGTGCATAACCACTTGCAGATTTTTGCTCAGACTTCGTAGAGGGCAAGGAATGATGTAGGAGAGTTCTGGAATTCAACCATGTGCTTTTTTACCTCAAATGACACATGTAACCTATGTGAACATAAAGATAGCTGCGGAATATGTGACTAGCTACAGAATGGCTACATTATGTAGCTAAGTCTGATCAAAAATCACTATGACAGCAAAACCACAAAAGTATAATAAGTCAGTCATTGCATGCATTCTTAAAGTGACTTTAATCATTCCTATTGATCTTTTAAGCCTATAACTGATAAAGGAAAAATGGAATGAAGTGAAATTTGGTGAAAGGAAAGGACATCTTTGGGGCTCAACAGAATGCGTAAGACATAGCACGCTGGAACGTAGCTCCAACGTTCTTTAAGCCGAACGGGAGCTTTTTATAAGTAAAGGTACCCCATGGATAGATGAATTCAGTCTTGTGTCAATACGCAGGTAAAATATTTATCTGATTGTACCTGGAAAATCCGTCCATTAGGGAATAGATCTCACTCCCAGCACATTCATCAATGATTTGATCTATGAAGGGAGTGGGGTAATTTTCATTAGGATAGGCCTGATTAATATCATGGTAATCAACACAGACTCTTATAGTACCCTGCTTCTTATCTACAAGGACAATATGTTGGCAATATGATGCTGAGTGTTGTCCTTGATGGCAACCCACTTGATGAAGATGATGGCAACCTACTTGATGAAGTTGTGCTTGATAGAATATGTCTTGATGAACTTGTCAAATGATGTATCTACAGTGAGTACAGAAGGTAATGAAGAAAGGAATTTAGTATGTGCTAGATCTATGATGAAAAGAGTATGTCTCAAGGCATACACATATTTTTCTAGGAGAAGTCGCGTATGCACGCGGGAAATAACGTGCCAAGTCGCGTATGGGAAAAAGCGCTCATAAAGTGCAAAACCAGGGGTAACCACCATGGTATTGACCCATTTTATTGAGTAATGATTCGTCTATGTGACCCCGCCCAGGAATACCATCGAAAGTAATGTGGTTTTGACTCATGGTATTGATAAAGGGTAAACCTATATAAGGAGAAGAAATTCTTTGTGCAAAGGGTGTGCTTGTGTCTGGGCTTTAATGAATACTTCACTCTGAAGTGCATGGTGGAACTTTGCTCTTAATTGATAGATCTGATTCTATAATGTATCTATGAACATAATGAAGGTTCAAGATCTCTAGATCTTGAAATGGTGAAACTCTTGGATGATCTAAAAAGAAGTGATGAAGACCTGGCGCAAATCTGTTGAAGAAGTTGAAGAAATCTAGGTAAGTTCATAGATCTGGTCTGTTCTGCAAAGTTTATATTTTATAGATCAATACGCAAGTTCCCTTCACTGAAGGCACGTGTATACGATGATCTATTTCAACAAAGGCGTGTATGACCTGTTAGGGTTTTTTTATGAAAATTTGCACGAATGTATACGCGAGTTGTCTTCAGTGAAAGCGCGTATACACGCGGATCCATCTAAAGAAAAGCGCGTATGATATCTGAACTAATGGCTGTTCATGGTTGAATGTGTTTCTTCATACTTATTCTGAAGTTTGGGTTATCTCTGATATACTGATTATAGTGGTTTCACTGTTCGATTTGGAAGCATTGGGCAAAGTATATTTGTTGATAAGTGAAGGGTTGTGTTGTTGGAGCTGTTTGATCCAGTTTGAAAATTGATGAAACGTGGTCTGCAGTGGATCTGAGGGTTGAAGCCTTCAGTCTGATAATAGAAGCTTTCTGTCAGCAGAGGCTGGTGCTAATATCAGGGGGTAGTAGCTCCCTTCCAGGTGAGACTGGTAAACGAGAGCAGGGGGTTGAAGCTCCCTTCCAGGTCAGGATGGTAAACGAGAGAAGGTTGTAGCCTTATGCAGGTGGGTGCCTGCGTGCTGGTATAAGTCTACACCAGTACATGATTGTAAGAAGTTTTTCTCTATAATAAAATATTGTAGGCTGAGACAACGGCAACGGTGGTTTTCTCCCGACTTGGGTTTCCACCTAAAAATCATGGTGTTCATGTGTGATGCTTTTGTGTGATGTTTCATTCTGTTATTACTGCACATGTCTTCCGCTATATAAACATCTGAGGATCTAAGTGAAGAATTGATTGTTTATTAATATCTCTCTGCATACGCAAGTTCAGTAAAGGGTATCCGCGTATATACGCGAGTCTAGTTCAGTAAAGTAGCGTATGGGTATTAAAGAATGAAAAAGTAAAAAGATCTGAGTAAATCCTAAATACTGATTCACCCCCCCCCCCCCCTCTCAGTATTTTTCCAACAATTGGTATCAGAGCCAGGTTCTTCTGAAAAGACTTAACCGCTAGAAGGAAGATCAAGCAGGATGAGAAATCACGAGGTAACAGCATCTATCAAACCTCCGCTCTTCAACGGAAGCAATTTAATCTTCTGGAAAATAAGGATGAGATCCTATATTCAGTCTATGGGAGCAGATATATGGGCCATTGTTGAACAAGGATATCAATATCCAGCTGCTACACCACAAATTCACCTAAGGAGGTTGCGGTCAAAGGTGGCCAAGTGGAAGTCAACCGTAGAGTCCCACGGTGACAGGACTCTGTTTCTCATCACGTGAGGATTTGCATGACCATTTATAACTTACGGGAGACACATCAACACCTGTACACGGCTCCATAAGCTGAATCCAACATCCACTCTTCATAGATTTACTCCTCAACGCGGCCATGATCCTAGATCTCTGGACGTAATGGTTTACATGTTTTCTATCAGCATAAACTTTAGGGAATTAGTTATATTTCCTTTGTTATAAATAATGTGTTTGCATACGCATATTAGATTAGTCTCCATTAGCCTCCAGATAGCTCTGTAATGTAATTACGTTGCCACTGTGTCGTAATATTATCTCTCTGTTATGACTGCATTTTAATATATAAGAAGACTCTGTTTCCAAGCGTAATTCGTATTTGAAGGCTGTTGCCAAGGCTGGTGCAGAGGGCCCCTGCACACGCTGAGGTTTTGTGCATTATTGTATAGTTCTGTTTTATTTCTTTAAGCTCATTGTGCCATAAGTCATTCATGTGTTTATACATTACATCTTTCATGGTATTTATGCTTCATCTCTGTTTATAATCTTTCATGCTTTACATCTTACTTCTGTCCATAATCTTTCATGTTTTATGTTAACTGATCAGTGTTCTTGTTTCAGATTACAAATAGGAAGCCCGGGCATTTGCATATCTTTTGACTAATGACATGGAATCAATATTGTTCTGCTGCTAATTTATTTTTCTCAGTTTATGTTTAATTTAAGTACTGCTTTGTTTATTTCAGTCTTGCACATTTGCTTCAGTAGTTAGATTTAGATATATTAAATTGCTCATAACATTTTCAGTTACCTCCGAAAGCCACAGCTGGACTGATGGTGAGGGATTGAAGTATGAATGTGTAGTTTGATATTAGTTTACTTTCTGCAAGATTAGATATATTAAATTGCTCATGTCATTTTCAGTTACCTCCGAAAGCCACAGCTGGACTGATGGTGAGGGATTGAAGTATGAGTGTGTAGTTTGATATTAGTTTACTTTCTGCAAGTTAGATATATTAAATTGCTCATGTCATTTTCAGTTACCTCCGAAAGCCACAGCTGGACTGATGGTGAGGGATTGAAGTATGAGTGTGTAGTTTGATATTATTTTACTTTCTGCAAGTTAGATATATTAAATTGCTCATGTCATTTTCAGTTACCTTCGAAAGCCACAACTGGACTGATGGTGAGGGATTGAAGTATGAGTGTGTAGTTTGATATTAGTTTCTTTTTCTGCAAATTAGATATCAGATTGCTCAAATTGTTTATGGTTACCTCTGAAAGCCATAGCTGGACTAATGGCGAGGGATCAGAATATAAGTTGATGTAATTTGATTTAGATTTACTTTGTTGCAATTCTTGGATTTCTTTAAGCATAGTTTCTTTTGTGTTTAGACAGCAGCAAGGATAGTTTGGTTTTCATGCTCAATAGTTCACTGTTTTGATTTACTAGGTTAGCAGCACATTTTCATTTCCTTTCAAGTTTTGTCATTGTATGTTTCAAATTCCTTTTGAAGTTTCAAGTTGGTAAATCATTGTAAAGGATATCATTGCCTTGAAAAATCATAACCATACTTGTTTTTATTTTAGAATTTTCATCTCACATTAGAAAACTAAAAACGACAAAAAGATAAGAAATAGGTTATCTTGCACATATAGTGCGCCACACTTCATTAGCTTACGAATCCCGGATTGATAAATTAATGTAGCAATTTAGGACACACTAAATTGACCAAACATTTTGGCGCCGTTGCCGGGGAAGTGTAACTAGGTAGCCAATTTCTTAAAAAAAAAAAAAAATAACAAAAGAAGGGAAAACTTGATAACTTCTTGAAGTATGCTCTCCTCTTGCACCTAGTGTGATCTGGAGGATCAGAAAAGAGAGTTATTAGTTCAGTAATTTCTTAAGTATGCTCTCTTCTTGCACCTAGTGTGATCTGGAAGATCAGAAAGAGAATTATTAGCCCAACTTTAAAAAAATAAAAATAAAAAAAAATGACATGCATAGAGCAAGAGATTCTAGGGGAAGGTTTATAGCTAAAGCCAAGAGTTCGATTTTCACAACTCCATCTTCTTCAAGGCATATACAAGAATCACCACCATCTACCCCTAGCCTTAAGATTTTTGGAATTCAAGGAACAGCTGAATTAGAGGATTCTCCTATACCACCTACTAAATCTCATTTAGAAAAGGAAGAGACTCCCTCTCATCCTCCCTTGATAGAAGAACCAGAGGACTTTAAGGACTCTAAAGAAACTATCATGGCAGAGAAAATAATAGATGGATTTGGAGGTAGAGGTAGAGGTAGAGGAGGAGGAAACAATGGAGACAACAATGGTGAAGATAATAATGGAAGAAATAGGGAAGGAGATAACTTGTTTGGATTCCCTATAGTTGATGAGGAAACTCATACAACAATGAAAAATATCTCACCATCTGTCCTCCCCAACTTTTATGGATTGCGAAGTGAGGATCCTGAAACATTTTTGTTTGAGTTTGAAGTCATGTGCCGAACCTATGACTATATGGAAGACTCTCAAAAACTCAAACTGTTTCCTTCAACATTGAAGGGAGCTGCTTTGAAATGGTTCATGGGATTAGCCACTCAATATATTAGGACTTGGAATGATATGAAACAAACATTTTTGGATAGATACTTGGACTATTGTATGCCCACCAATCACAAAGATGAGGTATTCAAAATGATGCAAAAAGAAGATGAAAATTTGGAAGACTTACTTGAAAGATTTCAATACAACTTGAAAAGAGCAAAGATGAGCAACTTAGATGATGAAACCTTGAAAGCCCTCATATTAAAAGCCATTAGAGATTAATGGATAGATATTTTAAACATGATGGGGAAAGGAGACATTTCTCAACTTCCACTTCGTGACATAACAGAACTATGTGTCCATCTCTCAAGAGGAAAATCTAAAACAGGAAAAGGGCCTAAGGATGCTTCTCTTATTAGGGCTAACAAATCTGCAACTGGATCAGTAAGTAGGGCAGAGATTGGTAATATGCTTGATGAGTTCAAAACTGATATCTTAGGGAGCCTTAGTGAATAACTAGACACCCTTAAAATCCAAAACAAGCAGAAAGCAGAAACAGATGCTTTAGCCATCTTTTGTCCGAAATGTAGGAAGAAACATGCTTTAAGGGAATGTCCCTTGGATGCAAAAGTTGTAGAAACATGTATGATTTGCTCAGAGAATCATGAGATCAAGGATTGTCCTTCAATTCATGGACTCAAAGCTGTTTTTCAAGAAGACCCAAATTCAGTAGAATCTCTCTGTTTTGTTGCAAGAAGACCTTGGCAGGGACAACAAACTCAAGGGTTTAACAACCCTATGAATTTTCAAACCCCACCAAATTGGAATCCTTGGCAACAACCTTGGCCCCAACATCAGAATCCATATCATCCATGGGTACAAGGGATGCAAAATCCTTATGGGAGATTTGCTCAATTTTATCAATATCCTCCATCTTTTCAAAATCAACAAGCTCCACAACTTCCAAACCCAAATCTACAACTTTCATTGCCATTTCCACAAAAACAACCTTCTCAACAAAATCCAAATCCTCAACTCATGCTTCCATTCCAACAAAAGACAAATCAACTTCCAGCTCAGCCATTGCCAAATCCTAACAATAAAAATCCTCAGAATACTTACATGATAGAAGGACAACAATTTCCTACCTATATGATTGTTCCTCTCAATGATGTACAACTCAGATTTGGTAGAGTTTTAGAAAAACCTTCTATATATATTCAAGAACAAGATACCTCTGAGGAGGACTCTCTTAAAGTCAATGAGGGTTCTGAGGAAGCATCTCTTCAAAATTCAAACATTCAAAAAGAAAAAGAAAAGTTAACACCCACAACTCCTATAGTTGAGCAACCTGCATCTTCATCTACACCTCTTTTTCCTGAAAGACTACAAATTGACAAGGGGGTGGAAAAACAAATCTTGTTGCCTAACTATGATTTTCTAGATGAATTGAAGAATGTTTGTATCAAGATTCCTTTGCTACAAGCCATTCGAGAGATTCCTATTCTAGCAAAAACAATAAAGGAGTTGAGTTTCAAAAGACCAGGAAGGAAACTAAAAGACACAAGAAGAATCCACCTGGTAGGAAAAATTGCAAATATTATGATGGGAAAAATTACCATGTAGAAGTATGTAGATCCAGAAGTCCAATTGTCAAGACACATATAAATGGGATAGAAATTCCAAACACATTGATTGACTTAGGGGCTGCTATCAACATTATGAGTAGACAGACTATGGACCAGCTAAAACTTCCTAACCTTCTTTTTACACCTACTTTACTGCAACTTGCAGATCGATCCATTATTAAACCAGATGGTGTATTAGAAGATATTTTAGTCTCCTTATATTCTTGGGAATATCCGGTAGATTTTATGATTTTGACTCCCAAAAGTAATCTAGGAGGGCACCCACTTATCTTAGGAAGACCTTGGCTAGCCACAGCTGATGCTTTTATTAGTTGTAGATCTAGGGATATGTACATTTCTAATGGTAATTCGACAAATAAATTCAATTTGTATCCTCCAAGAAAAGCAATCACAGAAGTAGGAGACAATGAATGGGTTGATGATGAGGACACTATACAACCTGTCTTTACCATTTCTGAAATCAGTGAGGATAGTCAAATTCTGAACACATTAGAAAATTTTGAGACATCTTCAAAATATGACCCCACACAATTTCAGTTGGAATCTGACATAAAATATTTATCATCAAGACAAATGTCTCTTTACTCTATGGAAGAGTTTGGTAGTTCTACCATTAAGATTTTTCCAGGAAAAACATTGAATATCAACAAGCATTTGGAAAAGTCACAACAAGAAGGACTAACCAAAATCTTGCAAAAACATTCTACTGCATTTGCATGGGAGTATACTGACATGAAAGGTATTGATCCTAAGACTTGCATCCATCATATCTATATTGAGGAAAACAGTAGACCAATCAGACAACCTCAAAGAAGGATGAATCCAAATCTTAGGAGATAGTGAAAGAAGAGCTCCAAAAACTACTCAATGTAAACTTCATTTATCCAATTTCAGATAGCCGATGGGTTTCTCCTTTGGTTATAGTACCTAAAAAGAATGGTAAATGAAGGGTATGCATTGATTACAGGGAATTGAACAAAGCAACTTTGAAGGATCACTTTCCTTTTCCTTTTATCGATCAGGTATTAGACACATTAGCAGGTAAAAAGTACTTTTCATTTTTGGATGGTTTTAGTGGCTATAATCAAATTCAGGTAGCACCTGAAGATGAAGATAAGACCACATTTACTTGTCCATGGGGAACTTTTGCCTACCGAGTGCTTCCTTTTGGGTTATGTAATGCACCAGCAACATTCCAAAGAGCAGTACTAGGAATTTTTTCTGATCTAATCCATGATTGTGTAGAGGTTTATATGGATGATTTTACAGTTTATGGTGATTCATTTGAAGAGGCATTAGAAAATTTGGAAAAAGTTCTTATAAGATGTAAAGAAACAAACCTTTCATTAAGCCATGAAAAATGCTTTATTATGTTTACTGAAGGGATTGTTTTAGGACATCATATTTCAGGAGATGGGATTAAGGTTGATAGATCAAAAGTTGAAGTCATCTCCAAGTTACCTATTCCGAATTGTCAAAGAGATGTTAGAAGTTTTCTAGGATTTACTGGCTACTATAGAAGATTTATAGAAACTTCACTAAAATAGCATCTCCACTCTTCAAATTGCTTACAAAAGACTGTGAATTTAAATGGGATCCTGATTGTCAATCAGCCTTTGAAACTTTGAAAACAAGAATATCTGAAGCACCTATCTTGAGAGGACCAAATTGGAAACTCCCTTTCCATATTTCTACGGATGCTTCAGATACAGCTCTAGGAGCCGTGTTGGGTCAAAAAGATTTAGTTCCTTATGCCATTTATTATACCAGTAAAAATTTGACTCCCACAGAGTTGAACTATACTGTGACTGAAAAAGAGTTTTTAGCTGTTGTTCATGCAATTAATAAGTTTAGACATTACATAACAGGTTATGAAACTTTTATTCATACTGACCATTCTGCAATTAGATATTTAATGAACAAACTTGTTACTAATGGCAGAGTGACAAGATGGCTCTTACTTTTGCAAGAATTCAATATTACTGTGTTGGATAGACCAGGAAAACAGAATACAGTAGCTGATTTCTTGTCTAGAATTCAAAATACTAAAGAAGATTCTCCTGTAGAGGATAAGTTTCTCGATGAATACTTGTTTGCAGTAACTATTAAAAATCCTTGGTATGCAGATATTGCTAACTATTTGGTTACAGGGAAACTACCTTCACATTTATTTCCAAGTGAAAAATGAAAAATTATTCAGGAGAGTTCAAAATATTCATGGATTTCTAACGAATTGTTTAAAACATGGCCAGATCTTGTGATCAGAAGATGTGTCAGGGAAGATGAAATGCCTGATATTCTTAAGGCATGTCATGATGAACCATGCGGCGGACACTTTGCAGACAAAAGGACGGCCTATAAAATCCTCTCTTTAGGATATTATTGGCCTTCCCTCTTCAAAGATGCAAAACAATATGTCAAAAGGTGTGACAGCTGCCAAAGAGTAGGGAAAACCTACCCTTTCAAATGAAATGCCATTGCAAACACAGGTACTCATTGAACCCTTTGAAAAATGGGCTTTAGATTTCATTGGACCTATTAATCCACCATCTAAGCAAAAGAAGTATATATTGGTTTGTACTGATTATGTTACTAAATGGGTAGAAGCCAAAGCATTAGTATCCGCTACTGAAAATTCAGTTGTTCATTTTCTTTATGAGGATATTTTTACTCGCTTTGGTGTTCCAAGAGAAATTGTGACAGATCAGGGGAGCCAATTCACATCCAATTTGGTGGAGAAGTTGATGGAAGAATACAAAATCAAGCACACAAGATCTACTCCTTACCATCCACAAGCAAATGGTCAAGTGGAGTCCACAAACAAAGTTCTTGAAAGTATCATCACCAAAACTGTTCATCTACATAGAAGAGATTGGGCAGAAAGGCTTCCAGAAGCCTTGTGGGCCTACAGAACTACATGGAGAAATACAACAAGACATTCTCCCTATGAACTTGTTTATGGGAAAGAAGTCTTGCTCCCCATTGAGTTCCAAGTCAAGACCTTCAAGATAGCAGTTCAGTTGGGGATGGACTTATCAGAAGCCCAAAAGCATAGAATTGAGCAGTTGAATGAGCTAGATGAGATCAGACAAGAAGCAATTTTAAGAACTGATCTAGTTCAATATCAAAGAGCTAAATGGCATGACAAGTACATCAAAGAAAAGAAGTTTCAAGAAGGATATTGGGCATTGTTATTTGATTCCAAGTTTAAAGATTTTCAAGGAAAATTTCAGACTCATTGGCTTGGGCCATATGAGATTGACAAGATCTTTAGCAATGGAGCGGTAAGAATCAAGACCATTGATGAGTTTCAAACTCCTCTTATTATGAATGGCCACAGATTGAAAATTTATCATAAGCCACTCTCAAAAGAGGAATTTGTCAAAATGTTTCAAGAAAATTCTGCAATCAGGCTGGTACAGAAGAATTCTTCTTCTCCACCAGCCTAGCTTTTGTTCTTTTTAGTTTAAAAATAATAAAAATAAATAAATAAATAAATTGTATAAGCCTGAAAACCAATCACTGATTGGCAGTCTTATACAGAAAATATTGGGTGAAAATCAGGAACACCTAACACCCTATATTTTCCAAAAAAAAAAAATCTCTCTTTCATTTCACAAGTTTTGTGACCACCCACTCCATTCCATTCCACTTCATTCCACTTCATTTCACTCCACTTCATTCCATTTCACTTCATTTTTCATTCCATTTTACCAATAAAATTCTCTTTCATGACCATTTCCATTTAGTCATTTGTCATCCGTTCATTTCCATTCACCCAAATAATAGTTGTGTCAGTTTTCGCAGCTGACATCTGTTTCCGCAGCTGACACCAGTTTCCGCAGCCAGAAGCAGATTCCGCAGCTACCACTCTGTTTTTCAAAAGAATGTACAGCCAGATGTTATTTCCATAATCATGAAATAAAATGCAGGTATGAGGACCAATTATGAAGACATGGAGCATTCAAGATATCAAATGAGGAGCAACTAATTGAAGACCAAGGAAAAAGGCAAAGATTCCAAGGTATGAGTAAAAATTCATTTCAAATAGCATTGAAAACACATTTTTATATAGTTATAAACCATAAGCTCCATCCATTATGTGCAATGATTATATTGACAAACTCCGTAACCCTTTCACGATCTCCATATGATCCTCCCGCATTCATTCTCAAACGGTCCCATAATTAAACCTCCGATCTTCACTCATACTCCGATATTCCACCTATGACAATGATACGTAGTTGATTTGACTACGGCCTCTTTCAATTGCATAAAATCCATAGCCTTTGTTTAAATGTGCTTACATTTATTTTGCAGCCACCAAATTTCAAACACTGCCGGATGTGTTATACTCTTCCTATTGTTCTATTAATCTCACAGCCGTATTTCTGCCGTGCTCACGAAACCCTTCTCTGTTCCGCTTCGTTCTCTATTACGCTACAGTCTGTATACCCACTCTCTGATATCTACCTACAATCATCGTGCTCATTTCTGTTTATTCAGCCGTCCTACTTCCATTGAACCCTCCTCACGCAGGCAAGTTTTTAAAGAGCAGAAAGAAGGATGGGTAAATTGTTGAGAGCAGAACCAGAAGGACCTAAGTTCATGGAAGGATATCCGCAAGTCAGGGATATATTGAAGAAGGCAAAGTGGTTGCGGTTTATCCAAAAGTTTAGAGGCTACCATAAAGAAGTGACAAAAGCATTTGCAAGGTCGTTAAATGGCCTAGAAGTAGAGATTGGAGACCTTAAATTTGCAGTGAACGAGGCATCTATAGCATCTGCCACAGAGCTTCTTCAAGAGGGTGAGTGTTGGTTTAAGAATAAAAGCATTAATGATGAAGCCTGGAGAACAATCTTACGAAATCAAGGTATGGACATAACTATTTTTAAAAGAGGAATTCTTGTTCATGCATTGAAAGAGGAATGGGCTACATTGCTGCTAGTTGTTCAAAAATTCATTACCTGTGAAGGCCGCTTTGGGTCCATGTATATGTACCATACCATGTTGCTGATGAATTTTCTAGATAATCAAACTCTCAATCTCCCATATTTTCTATTAAATAGTTTGAAGAAGATGGCTGTGACTGTTCAGAAACATTTAGGAGATGTAGAACCACATCTATATCACCACGGTCTTGTAAAAATTTTATTGAAAAAGAGTTAAAGGAGAAGAAATACACATGGGAACAATTTTTGATTAGAAATTTCTTTGAGGAACCTCAGGAAATTCCTGAAGGTAGCACATCAAGAAGGAGTAGGAGAAAAAGAACAAATGATGAAACCCAAAGTACTCCTATTCAAGAAATTCCTGAAGGTAGCATATCAAGAAGGAGTAGGAAAAAGAGAACAAATGATGAAATTCAAAATACTCCTACTACTACAATTGAAAGAAATGATAAGGAAGAGAGACTGCCAAAGAGGAAGAAGAAAGAAATTAAGGGTAAAAAGCCAATAACACCAAAAGAGAGAAAAACTATTGAGGCTATACATCCAACTCCTTCTTCCGAAGAAGAAGATCATCAAGTGTTATCTGAAAGATTAGTTTATCTTCAAAAACAATCATCTATGGCCAAGAAGATAGAGAAAGGGAAACAAAAGAAAAAGGATAGTGGTCCACAGCGTGTGAGAAGAAGTTCCAGACTTAAGGGGAAATTGAGGAAAACACAAATGAAGGGTCCCTATTTCATTGATTTGGAGAGGAAACATCCGATCAGCCCCTGCCACTACCATAGTCCATCTCACTCTCGCCGTTTAGTGAACTCGGTTCATTTCATTTCGCACAAACATTGGAACAGGCCCATCCATTCTCGCAAGATGTTGATGTGAGCCCTTCTCAGCCAGATTTTGAAGATAACTCTCCTTCACGGCATTTTGGGGACAGCCCAATAAAAATGACACCTGATATAGGCCCCAAGTAGCAGGAAGTATATGACTATATAGAATCTTTGGAAAAAGTAGCTACAGGTCCCAGTACTTCATCCATTCAACCTCATACAGTACAGGATGCTCTAGTCCAATCACTAAAACAGGAAATCTTTGAGCTAGAGTTTTTAAATAGACATTTGATTAAAAATGAAATGAGGTATCGAAGGAACAAGGCAAATTAGACAAAATCCATTCCAGGAGCACACCATGCTACATCTGGGAATATGGCAGAAGAACAAGAAATTGAAAAGGAAATGCCGTGGTTAAGTAGAGCATCAAGGACACTTAAATGAAATAATGAAGAAGCCTGTGATACGTACATCCAAGGAAAAAGAGGAGAGGGCTGGATGTACTGGCTGAAGTGTCAAGGCATATGAACTGAAGAAGGATTATCAAAATTTTGGTTGCATGAGGACATGCAACACCTTCACAGTGGTGGTATCTTGAGTCTCAAATCTGCATCTTTTCCATACACCTTTCTATACCTTTTTCATTCACCTGAACCTTCCCAGTTGTCAATATCATTGTATATTAATTGCAAAAGAGCATCTAAAATGGTTTTTAACTATATTTTTGTGTCTTTTGTTTGATTTAGATTTTTCTCATTTAGCTGCGGAATCTTGCCACTTTCCGCAGCTGCTGCAACTTTCCACAGCCATTTTGTGAAACTCTATGTTATAGGTGTCTTCAAGAAAAATGAGCCACATGGGCAAGTCAGAAATGATAAGGACATGGATCGTGTCCTATTGGCTCGGGCAAATTCATCCAGGGAGGCTGCGGTCAAAGATGGCCAAGTGCAAGTCAACCGTAGAGTCCCATGGTGACAGGACTCTGTTTCTCGTCACGTGGAGATTTCTATGGCCGTTTCTGAATTGCGGGAGACAAATCAACACTTGTGCACGGCTCCATAAGCCGAATCCGGCATCCACTTCTCATAAATTTACTCCTAAATGCGGCCATGATCCTAGATCCTTGGACGTAATGGTTTACGTGTTTTGTATCAGCATAAACTTTAGGAAATTAGTTACACCACCTTTAGTTATAAATAACGCGTTTGCATACACATAAGAGTTAGTTTTTTTGTTAGTTTTTATTGGTCTCCATTAGCTCTGTAATGTAATTACACTGCCACTGTGCCGTAATATCACCTTGCTATTATGACTGCATTTTAATATATAAGAAGACTCTATTTCCAAGCGTAATTCGTACTTGAAGTCTGTTGCCAAGGCTGGTGTAGAGGGCCCCTGCACACGCTGAGGTTTTGTGCATTATTGTATAGTTCTTGTTTTATTTTCTTTAAGTTCATCAGGCCATAATTATCTATATGTTTATATATCAGATCTTTCATAAAGATATATGCTTCATTTCTGCTATAATCTTTCATGCTTTACATTATTCTTCGCGTTTAAAGTGTTGTTAACTAATTGGTTCTTGTTTCAAAGTTATAAATAGCAAATCGCATTGTGATAAATTTTTGAATAATGACATAATTAATATTGTTCTCATTAAGCATCATTTTTCGTCATTAATTTATCGCTTTGTTTATTTCAATCTTGCACATTTGTTTCAGTAGTTAGATTTAGATATATCAAATTGTTCATGTCATTTTCAGTTACCTCCGAAAGCCACAGCTGGACTGATGGTGAGGGATTGAAGTATGAGTGTGTAGTTTGATATTAGTTTACTTTCCGCAAGTTAGATATATTAAATTGCTCATGTCATTTTCAGTTACCTCCGAAAGCCACAGCTGGACTGATGGTGAGGGATTGAAGTATGAGTGTGTAGTTTGATATTAGTTTACTTTCTGTAAGTTAGATATATTAAATTGCTCATGTCATTTTCAGTTACCTCCGAAAGCCACAGCTGGACTGATGGTGAGGGATTGAATTATGAATGTGTAGTTTGATATTAGTTTACTTTCTGCAAGTTAGATATATTAAATTGCTCATGAAATCTTCAGTTACCTCCGAAAGCCACAGCTGGACTGATGGTGAGGGATTGAATTATGAATGTGTAGTTTGATATTAGTTTACTTTCTGCAAGTTAGATATCAGGTTACTCAAGTTGTTTATGGTTACCTCCGAAAATCATAGCTGGACTAATGATGAGGGATCAGAAGATAAGTTGATGTAATTTTATTTAGATTTACTTTGTTGCAACTTTTGGATTTCTTTCAGCATAGTTTCTTTTGTGTTTGAACAGCAGCAAGAATAATGAGTTTCATGATCAGTAGTTCATTGTTTGATTTATTAGACTAGCAACACATTTTCATTTCAGCAGCACATTTTCATTTCCTTTCAATTTTTGTCATTATATGTTTCAAATTCCTTTTGAAGTTTCAAGTTGGTAAATCATTATAAAGGATATCATTTCCTTGAACAATCATAACCATACTTGTTTTTATTTTTTCCATCTCACATTAGAAAACCAAAAACGACAAAAAGTTAAGAAATAGGTTATCTTGCACATATAGTGCGCCACACTTCGTCAGCTTACGAATCCCGGATTGACAAATTAAATGTAGCAATTTAGGACACACTAAATTGACCAAACAGTACTTTTTCACATGTTTGAATTGGGGTGATGGGATTCATCACTACATGACCACTTAATTGACCTCCTCTAAAACTGGAACAAAACCCTTTTTTTTAGGCAAAATGGTCTTCTTCTTCCATGAATGCTTTGGCTGCTAATTTATCTTAATTTCATGATATTTAAGTGAGGAATGACTATTTTAATGCTCCTATAACACTTGAATAATACCCAGCTGTCCATAAATGCTCAAAAATCTGCTTAAAAGGCTCCCACACAGTACGCTACGAAAGTAAGGCAATTTCGTAGCGTACTTTCGTAGCGCTTCAAAAATGCCGTTTACCTTCAAAAAAAATTATTCTTTCCTTTGGCATGGTCTTCATAATTCTTAGACACATCTCCCACAAAAATTTCACCTCTTGACAGCTGCAAAAAATAGATCAAAAGCAAGAATAAAAGCTACAGTAGTTTCGTAGCGTTTTGTTGTCCTTCAAGCCTAGGCGCGCTATGAAACTGTTGAAAAGTGCTGAAATTATAGATTTTTGTATAACTTGCAAAATGAACCTCATAAGTGCCAAAACCTTGTTACTAACATGCCATTAGCCTTAAAAACCATAAATCAACTCAAACTAAGAGTTTTTAGGTGTCAATCTCACCTTTCATATTTAAGACATCTTGCAGATTTTTCCTATTTTTTCTGAAAAATAGGTCTTAGAACAGAGCTTATATCTCTGAATCCATGATGTATTTTTCAAAACGGGAGGATATTTTTGCCACTAAGACTTTTATAAATAAAAAAATCTCTTTTTTTTTTAAAACCATCTCCAGTTGTCCAAAACCGTCATTTGAAAAACATGTGTAAAACAGGAAAACTCAGTTTTCTGAAAATATGGCTCAAATAAATCCTTGTATCTTCCAACTAATAGAACTTGTGAGAAAAGAGAGAGAGGTTATTTTTCCTTGTCCTATACTTGACAATAATCTATCTCAGTATTTCCAAATTCATCTCTGTTCATTCATAATCTTCTCTTTAAACGTTCTACTCAAATAGTCAAAAAACACAACCATTTCCTTGTTGCAAAAATTCAAACAACTTGAACTGATGCATTCTTCAACAAAGCTAGGGTCCTCCACGAATAGATTAAGGTCCATGAGATTCTATATTATCCACAGAGCCTCCTTTGTGTGTTTTTTTGTACATGACCATCTCCTTTTATAACCAAGCTTCCCTCTTAAAAATGTGAGACTTGGAAAGTCAAATTGGAAAACAAGTTGCTTGGTGTGATGAAGCAGTTCTCAAAAAGTGACATTCAGATGTTTCACATGCAAGAATGAATGTTGAGTTACAAATATCATCTTAGGATGACAGCTCATGCTTACACACATGCCAAAAGGGTAATGATGACCTCATACATGGTTGTGTACCTTTGAATTGAAATGACTCTGTTTTTTCTGAGGTTCAAAGTTGAGCTCTTATCTCCCTATCCTAGATAGATATTGCAAAAATGAAGGTGGTTTTTGTAGGTCAGTATGTCTTGTAGAAAAAAATCTCTTTGGTTTTTTAAAACCATCTCCAACTGTCCAGAACAAGCATTTGAAAATCATGTATAAAATAGGAAAATTTTGCATTTTGAAAATAGGGTTGAAATATATCCCTGTATCTCCCAATTTGTAGCACATTTGAGGAAAGTGAAAGAGGTTATTGTTATTTGATATGTTCTTTAAAATAACCTCTCTCAATTTCTTAAAATAATTCTTTTTTTGTCCAGAAACCTCCCTTGAAGTTGACTGCTCAAAGTCAGAAAACAGATAAATGCTTCATATTCGCTACGAAACTATTAGCCAGTTTCGTAGCATTTTCTGCCTATTTTAGACTGAATTCACTATGAAAGTAGGGATTCTTGGCTAAAATTACATTTTCAGTACAAAAACCTTGGGAATTGAATTATGTCAGAAAATTATGAGTGATGTGACATGAGGGAATTTGAAAGTGAGTGGGTTTAGACCTTGGGGTAAGCTTAGATAAAAAAAAATTTAAAATTTCCCTTGACCAAGTAATGAAAAATGAATTCTATGACCCTACCTTTGACACATGAACCTCTAGGATTTTGTAAAATGATGCTTAATTTTTATGAGTGATAACACTACCTATGTCAAGAAAACAGTGTGATTATATTTATGTAGTTGTGGATAGATTCAGTAAAATGTGTATACCTATGCCATGTAAGAAAACCATAACTGCTGAAAAAACTGCTGAACTTTATTTTCAACATGTATGGGTTCATTATTGATTGCCAACTTCTATTTTTAGTGACAGGGATTCTAGGTTCATTGGGAATTTTTGGTCCAATCTTTGGAAGATGATGGACACAAAGTTGAAAAAGAGTACTGCTTTTCATCCGCAAACTGATGGCAAAACTAAGGTGGTGAACAAAACCATTGTGCATCTATTGAGAGGATTTTGCAACAAACATCCCAAATTTTGGGATGAACAACTGCATTACATTCATCATGCTTACAACTGGACCAAGCACTCTTCTACAAATACTTCACCTTTTGAAGCATGCTTTTGGTATTTGCCAAAATCGCCATTAGACTTCATCTTTGAGAAGGATGTTGCAATTGATGGGAACATAGATATTGACAAGGCTTAAAAGTACATTGAGAAAATTCACATTATTCATCAACAAGTTCAAGAACAACTTGAGAAGATTCAAAGCAAATACAAGGAGAGGCATGACAAACATAGAGTTGATCACAAGTTCCAAGAAGGAGGTGAGGTATGGTTTCACATAAGCAAATAAAGGATGTAAGGAGAAGGTAAAAAACTCAAGCCCATTCCCTTTGGTCCATTCAAGATCATAAAGAAAGTTGGTAACAATGCATTTCAACTTGACTTGCCTTCATATAGGCAAATGTATTCAGTTGTTAATGTTGAAAATTTACATTTGTATGAGCCCACTTTGATCGATGATCAAGGGAGTGATGTTCAGTTGCCTTCTATTGAATATTTATTGCCATAATTTTTGGATGAGCTTAAGGAGGATACCATCCTTGACAGGAGGACAAGAGCATCTAAGAGGGGAAGTGTCGACTACCTTCGAGTTGGGCTCAAAGGAATTAAGCCAAGCAAGGCAAAGTGGATGGAAGTTGGAAAGGTGAGGGAGTTGTACCCTCATCTACTGAACAAGTAATCAAAGTCTTTTGGGGTCCAAAAGCTTCCCAATGGGGAGGTGTGATTAGGAGATCATGATTTTTTCTCAGAATTGAAAGTGCTCGAAGTTGTACCAAATCTCAGCGGCTGGGTAGATCTCGTCGTTCTGATTCTGGAGCCATGAACAGTTCAAAAAATCGATGTCGTATGAGGGAGATATCGTGTTCTGATTGATTTCCCAAATAGCTAAAATTTTTGTGACAGGGGTGACTAGGATGCCCAGTCAGCATGCAAGTACAGTCAACAAAAGGTGGAATATACTGAGAATATTCCATTTTCCCAAGCCAACTAGTGAATGCCAAGTGGCGTTATGTGATTTTTTGAAGGGATTGTACGAATTTGTCTTTAGGCCAATGAATGGGTGACATGTGGCTAGCCCGGAGGCTGCCACATGTCCCCTGTACTATGTTGTAGAATTATGGTTGGGGTCCAGGTGGTTCAGCCCCGTGACCTCCGGCGCGCCCACATAGACTTCAACCACCTCCGCTATCACTTGTGACCTACCCCTATAGTGCGCCAGATAAAATTAAAGTGTAAAGGGTTTCAAGTTGGGGCAGGGGGTGGGCCGGGGACTACCGGCGACCCCATTTGATTGTTCACATGATATAACATTCACCACGACAGCAAATGTTGAAAACGGAGGTTACGATAACCCATTCACTCTAGCAGAAATTACCAATGATTTGTCACATGCTACAAACTTAAACCGTGGCATCAAATGTGCAGTTTTCGATGGAGATTTTGGTCCAACTGTTTAATAAACCATAACATCCTGCGGTCAAGTTGACCTGTCACATGCGCCCACCTTTTTATCATTAAATTCAATGGTTAGTCGAATGGCAAAGTTTTAGTGTGCAATTAAAATTCGGTGGGTTTTGCTAATTTAACTATAGTTAAACAATAGTTCTCCACATTTAGTGGAGCATTTGTAGCTGTCATTGGGAAAATGGCTAGGGAGGTCAATTTTTGACCAATTTGGGAGAAACAAGAGTCTACCTAGACTAATTTGAGCATTCTGGAGCCATTGGTGCAGATAAAACAGCCATTGGAGGCTTGTAAACATATTTATTTGCAATTTTTAGCATAATGACAAAGAGGGACATGCCATTGAGAGCTGGACCAGCAAATGTAGCCCAGGAGGGGTGAATTGATTCATTATTTCTCTATTATACACTGTTTTTCAGTGTTATTTAGGCTTATTTACATGCTTAATACTCACAAATTCATCTGTATTTCATGGTTAAATTCCTCATTCCTTAAGCAAACAGATGGAGACAAATATGTACATGTTTTATAACTGAAAGGACACTTAGCACAACAAACTAATACAGTCCTTTCATATCAATACCATAAGAAAAAATTATTAGAATAAGATGTATACCATGATTATGATGAGGTGGCTCCAAATCATTTCTTCTTGGGGTTATTCCCTCTTAAGGTTCTCTATTCCTCCAATGATCCTTTCAATATTTAATATCATCTTTTAATCCTATCTTGCATATGCAAATTGGGAAAGTAGATGCAAAGATTAAAGTTTGAATTTTTTTATTTGTTTTTAATAAACTCCTTCTGTAGATTTTTGTTAATAGAAAAATATTTCGGTGAAATCATTTCATACATCCAAAAGAGTAGCCAATGAGATCATATCCTCAACCAGGGATAACCATAACCACACTAGAACTAACAATGGTCAAAATTTACCAAGATGATACTACCCTGCTCCTATACAAGAACATGGAAACTAAAAAAAATAAATTTACTATCCAATAATGCCCCTAAGGTTCTAAAATTGAGCCATAAAAAATACCAAAAACCTACTACATAAATACATATTATTGACCCAATGGAAACACTCACAAAACATCATATGGCTGGTTACAAAAAAAATATACTAACCAATAGTAAACAGTAATACGATATGCATATTGGACTTATTAGTCTGAGATGATAACTAGCGAGAGAGGAGAGTATTTTGTGTGGGGAGAGGTTTGAGTTTAAGCGTTGATGAATGTAGGCACCTCCTGTTGCTCATTGGATTCAGTCTCTGAATCAGATACCACAAAGTGCTCCACCCGAGTCAGTATGATGACAATGTCATCCAAGTTATACCTGATGTCCCTCAAGATTCTCTTCTTATCCTCCTGACTTGCAAACAAGTTGTAATTATCTACTTGATTCTCATAAATGACCATGCTTAGTAGAGTTTGCAACTAACGGTGCAAACTAATAGAATTGATAAAGTGAAGCCTTCTCTCACGAAACTTTCCTAGATCATGAACCCACATGAGGCTACTGTGTCCTATATTTCGAATCATAGAAATATACACGATCACCAAACTCCTTGGCCTTTAAGTGAAAATTTTCCTTTCTCACTTCAAAAGGAGTGGACTCGAAGGAATTAGTCACAAACTCCCATACAAAAAACCTTTTGGTGTCACGAAGAGGATGACCCAGGTTTTCCACCACCACGACTAGGAAATCTCTGCTAAGGAGCCATATAAGTATATAACCTGCAAATAAAATAGTAAGAGACAACTCTCAAAAACTGAATGACAAGGATAGAAAATGTGAAGGGAGGGTAAGAATCTACCAAAATTTGAAAAAAAAACTTGTAGTAACACGATATATGTAATATTATGGGTGGAGGAAGAAAATCAGGAGCACACGATACTTATAAACTTACAATTTACCTTAATTATTGAAACCCCGAAATTTGTGTGGACCAAGAGAAATAAAAATGATAAACTTTTGGACAACTGAAATTGTAAATGAGCCATAGTCGTTATCAAAACCAAATGGAGAAGATATTGGTGTACCACACTTCACACACCAACACTAGAAAATTGAATGCAATCCTTGTAGGGTTGTAGTTTTGAGGTGACGTAGAGGGAAATATTAGAACCATTTTGAATGAAGGACAAGACCCCAAGTTGCCTAAAAAAAGCACAATGAACTTAGAAACTTACGGTGGAAATCCAATAAACCGAGAGATAACCAGACTACCTTGCAATATATACCATATGAAGAAGAAATAACTATACCACTAAGGGACTAAGGCATGACCAAAAAAGTATATTCTGATGAGAGTAACAATAAAAAAACCTCCTTGTAGTCCAGAATAGACCACCCTTGTCCACCATCCACAAGTTGACCTTTGTGGATTTTCACCAGCAACAACCAAACCATAGTCTTACTGCCACCCTAGGTGTTATAGGTCAATTTGGGCATCATTCCCAATGACCTGGTCAAACTGGACATCATCCCCGAGACCAATGAAATAGGGTCTATCATCCCCTATCATTTCAGTTGCTACATGCCCTAAGACAAGAACAAACCATTCATGATTTCTATTGCAATTTTTCCAAGGTTTGAAGTATATGTTATATCACCTATGAGCTCACCAACACAACCTCTCAAGGGACTAACTTCTTTGCATATGAATTTACCTCCATTCAAGGGTGCTCTGTAAAGGACTTCCCGACATTCAAGAGTGCGTTGGTCAAAATTCGAATCCATGTGTCCATATAACACCTTTGAGCTTGGGAACATGTCTTGCCTATTATTAGAAAGTAATTGATTGAGAAACTACCTTCAGTTGCCCTATAAATTGAGCACAAATCCTAGTGCTAGAAAAGGAAGAAATTTGGTAAAGAAATGTTGTTGGATTCTCAATTGAGTGTGTGAGAAGAGTGATATGCTGCTGCTGAGATGATTATTGTGATGAGGCTAGGATGATGTTGAGGTTGGTGACATTAGAAGTGTGTTCATTAGCTTGAATTTTCAATCTATGGTGCACCTAACGCATTGTTGGTCAAGACACAGTGCCTTTCATAGCACTATCTCCCACTAAGGGGTTCTTTGCAACGCGTAATCTCCCTTTAGAGACTACATTGCACCCTTAGCCAACCAAATTCCCTTTGAATATTTCATTTCCATCATACTCAGCCTTTTGTTTGCTATGTTTTCAATTTTCTGATACCTCATAGAAACCAGTAAATTTTCATGATTCTTCCTCCTTTGAAAAGTAAGTTTTTTCAATGTCTCTTTAAGTGTTTTTCTTTATCATTGACAAATAAAATTAAAATTATTTTATTTCTGCATTAGATCCATTTTTTTTTGTAAAGGAATTTGTCATTAAATTCTTCATTTCCTATAGGAAAAATTGTAGTTTCATTCTTCATTTTTCCTAAAAGAGAAATTGTTGTTAAATTCATCGTTTCTTAAAGAAGAAAGCATTTGTTTTTGTTGATTTGATGCATATAGTTTCCTTTTTTCATTCACATTAAGGGGACTGAAAAGAAAAACCTACATTTGCATATAGTGAATTGTATGTTTTGCATAGGTGAAAATTAGGAAAGATACATATTAGTTTGTGTTCTTTGTTGTTTGCTCTCAAAACTTATTGCTCTTTCCCTTTAGTAGCTAGGATTTTCATTGGAAAAGCCAAAATTGAAAAGTTTGCTTATCATTTTAGATTTCATTTTAGGAATTTCCATCACATCATTGCAGTGAACCTTGAAAGGAAAATTTATAAACAAGATTAACTTAATAATTACATCAATTTACCTAAAAAAGCATTGCAACTGTAACGATAACATTTAGAAGGTCTAGGCTAGAGATGTGTTCCAACGTCGTTAAACATAGCAGATGTCATTAATTGTATGTGATACATTTCAAGTGTGATACCTCACACCATGTACATAGGTATATCGTAGCTTATCCACGTACCTTCGGGTATATCGGGCGGTGTTATAATATGAAAAGTATAAAGGGGTGTTCTCACTGTGCGGTTTCGCATTAGGAAGTGCTAATATAGACTTGGGCCTCCACATACCTTCACGTATATTTTGGAGGACAACTTTAGGTTGCTATCCATCCATAGTGAACCGAGTCGACAACCTTGTAAATTGTGATACACCAAACACAACATTTGGGGAGATTGTTTGCCTATACTTCTTGGTTCACCAGGAGGTATTCTACAGTTCATAGTTTCTTGGAAAACATTTTTCCTAGAATTATCCTTTTATTTTGTTTATTTTTTATTGGTCATAAAATAAATCAATTATCGTGGAAGAAGAAAACTCCTTTCCTTATCGTTCGCATATACTTGCATTGAAACCACCTTTACCACCGGAATCTTCTTCTAGTTGGAAAAGGCGACATCGCTCTACCAAAACCAGTATTATCAGTACCTATGGTGAAACATCATCTTCACATATACCAGAGTCAGCACAAGTTGTTTCTACAAATCTTGGTTCATCTATTTTTGTTGAGACAAAGTCCTCACAACTACTCGTGGTCACAATCCATCCAATCAGTGAGACTATACCTCCCGAACCTAATGTTTTTCAACTGGAAGTTGATCCAGATCCTGTCTCTTTTTTTCCAGAACATCTGTATCCCAAAGTATAGAGATCGGAATTTGTTCTTATATCATTCATCCCGCAATCTATTGTAGCCATTGAGTCTCCCATATCACGCAGTCAACCTCCTAAAATATACTTTGGACCTGACGACGAAATCCTTCCACCTGGTTTAATTTCAATTAAAGAAATAACACAATATGAAACACCTTTAACTCCAACTCATTTTGGGGTGGAGCTTTACCTGTACGAGTCTTTTCCTCTGTTGAACACCTAATCCTCCATGGGTAGGTGTGGAAGGTGAAAATTCACAAAGTAGTCCAAGTGACATTGAAGATGAATCCAAGAGTCACATTCATGTAATATAAATGTACATCTATGTGTAATAGAGAAGCAACAAATGCCTATCTTTCTATGTGTGTGTTTATCTTTCCTCATACACCATGTGTGTGTTTAACATGGTATCAGAGCTGATACATTCATAACCATCTCAACCTTGTGTGAGCCATTTGTTTTTGTGGCCTGTGTATATCTGCAAAAATTCTAGTCATTTTTGCAGCATTCAGAGATTTTCTGTTGCAGTCATTTTTTCCGCATTCATCAATCTTTTGCAGCGTTCAGAAATTTTTTTTGTGAAGAGCAGCATTGTGCATCTTAAACTCTGCAGTATTTCTCACTGATCATTCCAATTCTGAATTTTCCTGCAATTTCTGCTGCCTACTTTTAATTTCTGCACATTGGAGAGCTGCTCGAAAATATTGTTTAAAACAGGTTTCTGGGTTTTTTACTGAAAAAATTCTGCAAATTTCTGCACATTCTACGTAGGCTATATATTTGTGAAATTTTCTTGCAAATTTCATTGTACATTTGTGAAATTCTGCAATTGCCCTCTGCAATTCTCTGCTGCTGGAAAAAAATTTTCTGCTACTGGAAAAGTTTTTGAATTTTCTACAGCTTCCTGCAAATTTCTTGCAAGCTTCTGATTCTACAACTCTGTTGTGTATTTTAATACTTTAAAAAATTTGTATCCTTCTCGATCTGCTGTTAAAAATAAAAAATAAAAATAAAAATTCTGAAGCAACTCTTCCCTTGGCCGCTTGGCCTTCCCAGCAGTTCGACCTTCCCAACCCTGCAATCCCACTCCGTGCCCTCGCGGCACTCCCATATATGCACTCTCCACCCTCCCCTCTCATCACCATCCCCACTCACCCCTCCCTCTCGGCCTTCGGCCCCGCGCTCTCCCAACCCTCACTCTCCCTCACGGCCCTCCCTACTCGCTCCCCTACCCGCTTACCATTCCCTACCCACCACTCGCCCTTACCCCAAAGCCTTTCGCCCCCCCAACCCCCTGCTCCCTTACCCCCTCACAAACCCCCATCCCCCTCCCCTTCTCACTTACCCTGCACTTACCCCACCTACGCTAACCCTCCCACCCGACTCCCCTCCCATCCCAACCCCCTACTCCCTCTACCCTCCCAATGCTATCACGCCCTCCCCTATCGACTCCCAACCACCCCTGTGCAAACACTCAGCTGCCCTCCCCCTATCCGCACACACGCCCCTCCCCTGGCTGCATACCTGTCGCCCCCTTCCCAACGCTCCCCATCCAACTCAAATTTTTTAAATTCAGCCTTCCCTCCCCTAGTTAAAACCTCCCTTAGGTAATACATTTTCCAGAAATCACCTCCCCTAGTAAAAACCTTCCCCATATATAACCTCCCCCAGTAAACATCTCCCCCAGTTAATACCTCTATTTTCCCTAATTTTTTTTTTCAAAAAAAAAAAAAAAATAGCAGAGAGAGAGAGGAAATGGCATATGAGTAAATGGACTGTATATATAGGGGAGAAAAGAGAAGTTTTGCATTGTATGATTTGTGGCATGGATAGAAGGTTGATTCTCTCAAAGAGTTTGACAATGTGAAGACAATTTGTAAATTGGTCATCATTTTCAAAACAACAGTGGCATTCACTCATAGTTTGGCCACACAGAGTTTCTGATTTTTGGAATTTGCCTTCCTCTTTATTGTGAAGTAATACAGCAAGCTCAAGACCATCTACTCAGATAGTGAAACATCCAAGCTTGTGAACATATTTTTGTGGAATTAGAGTTGTTGATGTAAAACAACTCTTTGAAGAAGAGAAAAATCGTCTACCTTAACGAGTTATTGCACAATGTTTTTTGTTGCACATTTACAAAAATATTTTGCAGTAACATTGTATTAACATTGTGAGTGGATATTGCTTCTTCATATTTCCAATCAGTGTTTGAAGTATAACTTTGAGTTTTTGAGAAATTGTTGTATACTTATTTGAAGTCATTTGTATTTTGTAAAAGTAAATTGAATCACATTGTAAATGGCTGCATTATCGGTTGAAGTCGACACCCATTATTTCTTGAGCCTGAATTGTTGAGAAAAATGGCTAAAATCAATGAGGCATTAGAGTTGTTGAATAACCTCATTCATTCCAGTGTTCATGATATGGTAAAAATGAGCAAGAATGCTCTTTGGAATATTCAAAGTTTTTTGCAAGATGCATAATACAAGATTGAGTTTTTGCAGTTGGAGTCTCAGCTTAAACAATATGAAATTCAACAAAAGGGTCACCATTCTGAACCTGTTTCTGTTCAGAAGATTGAGAAGGACTCCCATTAGCAGCAAGAAGATAAAGTTGCAGATGATTCACATTCTGTTCCTTGTACAAGAGCAGACTTACATGCAGATGCAGCAGTTCAGTCTACACTTCCCAAGCCCATCATCAGACCTTTGGAAGAGCTTGTCTACAACAAGCACAGAACTGGTCTTGGATATGACAAGGATGTGTCCTTTCATATTCCTGACTACTCCAAGCCCATAAAATTTCAGAGTGTCAGATTTCTTTATGACAGTTCACCTGCAGTTGTTCCAGATCCTGCTCCGCTTCCACAACAACAACAACAAATTGTAAAATGCCAACACTGTGATCAAGTTGGCCATATGAAACATCACTGTTTCGATATTCATCCATGCAAGAACTATGCTCGACACACCCATTCTTCACACATATGCTTCAGAAACAAGCCTCCTTCAAGAACAAAGATTCATCTTGGATGGGTCGCTTCTTGGCAATGGGCATCAACAACTAAGAATATGTTTAAGTCACATGTTAGAACTTGTTCTCGAATATGGAATAAACTTGCAGTTGATTTTTCGCCATCATCTCACCTTGTACCTGATAGGGGGGGAAATGGTGGTCATCTACAAGCTTCGAAGTCAGATCAAGCGAGCCTGAGCCACAACCTGTCATTTCATATTCAGAGTTGTAGCCAGAGACATAGCAGTTCAAGCGAGCTTGAGCCACAATTCATCATTCCAGATTCAGAGTTGTAGCCAGAGACACATATGCCCATGAGCATGCCTTTGGTTGATGGACAACCTTAAACCATCCATGTGACGTTGATATTATTCCTCTTTCAGAACACTTCCTCTAGCAGAAGACTTCAACTTCTTGCCAGCTTTGGAAGAGTTCCAGGAATTGCATCAAGCATTCCAGTGTTGGTGGTCATCCTTAAACCATCATAGGTTGTATACTTCCCTTATTTTAGGTTGAAGGTCTCCCTTTAAATATGAGGGACAATTCCTCTAGTAGAAGCCCTTAGATTCTTGCCAGTTTTGGAAGAGTTACGGGAACTGCAATAAGTTTTGCATTCCAGTGTTGGTGGTCATCCTTAAACCACCTCTTTATGTCAAAATTTTAGAGAGTTGATTCAGCCTAAGTGCTACCTTGCATACTTTGCAGATTTGTATTACAACTCTCTTCTTGGACTCACGCATACCCCTTCGGATTAAGGAGGAAATGTTGAACACCTAATCCTCCATGGGTAGGTGTGGAAGGTGAGAAGTCACAAAGGAGTCCAAGTGACCTTGAAGATAAATCCAAGAGTCACATTCATGTTATATAAATGTACATATATGTGTAATAGAGAAGCAACAAATGCCTATCTTTCTATGTGTGTGTTTATCTTTCCTCATACACCATGTGTGTGTTTAACAATCACCTGCCTCTGCTTTTGTTGATCCTGTGTCTATTCGAGTTCTCAACGATCAAATAAGGTATACATTTCATCAAGTAACCATGCTTGAACTAATATCTTTGGCTGGACCATCTATTCCAATTGCGACAGCACCTGCTCTCGCTACCTCGTCGATGTTCACAACTTCACCAGAGTCATATTTACAGGGTGGCCCTATGGTCCCATCTGGTTATAATTATTTATCTAGAATTTTCTCTGGTGCATCTTCAAACCCATGGAATTCACCAATGTCATCTTCTAGTATTGTAACTGGTAAACCTATAGTGATTACTGAATGGATTGATCCTTTATACACATCATCAAGGAAATATCAAGCCAATCCATCTGGGTATATTCCATCTAGTACAATCTCAATTGGACTCCCTGCATTTGGAGAACAATATTTTTCATCTCATTATACTCCTCATGATGGGGGGAAACCTATGGTCACCCACTTCGACAGTACTCTGTCATTATTTGGTCATCCTAATGTTGAAATGAATGTTTGCCAATGGCAACCCACTCTGCCTATCCAACCACAAACAGTTGTACACTTGTATCAATTGGTTCAACCTGTTGCACCCACATCATTTCCACTTGTTAATACATCTTTACCCCTGTTATAGACTCAATTTTTTGTACCTCAACCATCTCAGGCGGGTCCTTCAACCCAATACCCTCAAGTATTGGGCCCTCAGAGTCCAACTCATTCGACTGGTTTAAAACAACCACCTGTATCCGAAATCATTTATTCACAAGAT
Organism: Pinus albicaulis; assembly: GCA_034641835.2. Lineage (NCBI taxonomy): Eukaryota > Viridiplantae > Streptophyta > Pinopsida > Pinales > Pinaceae > Pinus > Pinus albicaulis. The sequence continues at coordinate 1,477,275,579 of CM076580.1, forward strand.
GGGTTACCATATTATGGCATGTCACAGCCACAACTAGATTATACATATCCTCAACCGAATCCAAGTTATTCTAATTTTTGTTATAACATTGGTGGAAAAACCCCTTGGCAACCACAAGCGCAAATGACACAACCTTCATTTCAACAAGTATCATACCCATGTTTTGGTCAAAAGAATCCTCAAGTGTCTGCAACAAAAAAACCCCTATCTGGGTTAACAACAACAGATTGCTTATGCCGGTGCACAAAAGCCAATTTCCCAAGTAATTCCATCATACCTTGGTTATGCTCAACTCGACCTCAATCTACAGTTGCCCTTTGTTGCAACTTTAGAGTTACTAGATTTAAACTGACTCACCTATCATCCAATCAAATATGCTCCTTCATGGCCAGTGATACCTCATAAATTACCCTCGTATATTCCTAACTTCAATGGAAACCCTGGGGAAGACCCGTCGGCTCATGTTATGACTTATCATTTGTGGTGTTCATCTAACTCCCTAAATGATGACTATGTTTGACTACGTATTTTGCACCATATGCTCACTAGTTCGACTACAAAATGGTACATTGAGTTACCTAGAGCTTCTTTTGATAATTCAACTACTCTAACTACTCTCTTTTTGAATCACTTCCAATTATCCATACGATATGAAACTAGAACGGAACTCTTGAATAATTTTAAACAGACTAATGCTACTCACATTTCTGATCATATTGATGAGTGGCATCATCGTCGTCGAATGGTTAAGACATTTTTTCATGATCGGCTCCTTGCTGAGTGGTTCATTACGTCCCTATTACCATCTATAACTAAGGATGTGGCTAAGGGTGGAATCGTCACTAAATAGTAGGCCATTTCTTGCGCCCAATATTTAGACTTGATTTATACTCAGTCTGGCATGCTCTATGAGAAAATTCCCAACGCGTCGTGATCTAATTTTAATGTTCCTCCTCCATCAAAGGACTCTCATGCAAGAGACGATATGATCGATATTGCAAGTACACATCACACTATTTCATCTGATCCTCTGCCTTCTTCTGAAATCCATGTCGTGTCATCTGAAAAAGAAAAAAGTGACAAGAAATTCATAATTAAGAAAAAATGAAAATCAAAGAAAAATAAAAATTCTACCCCACAGGAAAGATCATATGATCAATCGTCTAGAAATCAGAAATGTAATGTCCCAAATTTTTCATGAATAAATTGGGACATTAATTTTTTCTCATATTGTATAGTAGGTGAATAAAAAGGAAGAGGAAGCCTTTTAATTATGAATAAAACCCTTCCTAATGTAAAAGAGGCCTTTTTAGCAGCTTAATTTACACCTCCTAGTGTGAAAAGGGCCAAGTGTATGAGGACAAGGTCAGGTTGACCAAGTCAACTAGCGCAGCCTAAGGAGGAGTAGCTTGCCTAAGAAGACAACGCAGTTTTGGAGGGAAGAGATTCAAATGAAGATGGAAACCCTAAGAGGTGGGACCCAAGGTGAAGGAGCTCACAACTTCATAAGGAGGAGAAGGGCAGCATTATGAGCTTAGCTTATGTATTTCGATTTCATGTCTGCTTAGACATTTTCTGCAAACTCCTGCTGCTTAGCAGAGTTTGGAGGAATTCCTGTTTAGGAATTCCTCTCCTTCATTGAGTGATCTCTTGAAGTGGTTGTGCTTCATTTCTCCCACATCTAGATTGTAGGCCAAGCATTTCCCACACCTATAGTGTTGTTTCTATAGCAGAGGACGCAATGTTGCTGGGCAGTGCAGTGGGAGGGTTGTTTCATCTTCTCTTGTGCATTTCTATTCAGTGGAGGGAGTCTCTATTGCATTGAGGGAGATGCATAGGAGATTGCAGAGCTCATTTCAGATCTTGGCATGTGGCCAACTTATGTTCCATCCATGACAGTGCAGTTCACTGGGTAAATTGCGTTATTTTTGTGAGAGCAGCAGCTGCGGGGTTTGATCCCTTGCTTGAGGGATTATTATTTGGAGAAAGGGCCAACCCTTCTCCTAGAATGCTCTATATTCCATTCCTCTTCTGTATTTTCATATTTCAGACATATTTGTGTTCAATGTTGTAGTTACTGCATTTTCTAGCTACATATATTTGCAGATCTGCACTTGTACACTTTGTATTCCCATGAACCCCTTTGTGGGTGATCTTTATTGTGTATAAAGAGGAAATGAATCACATTTTCTAAGCCATTGGATGATTTTTCATGTCAGATCTGATATTTCACTTATTTATTGCAGAAACCCTAGTAGGAATAATGTTGTTCTTGTTTCAGTCCTTTCTGCATGAGCTAGACTAAGGGGTTTTGAGCTAGATTGAGGCATATTGTTTTGGGAGATATGTTTATATGAGTTATATTAATTTGTTTTCCCTATGATTCTGTAATTGATTCATATATTGAGTCATCTAAGGGACCTCAGTCCCATTTCTCACTCATACAACGTTATTTCTAGAGACAGCTATTTTGTGCTTACATATTGCTGCCATTTTCAGCTAGTTCACTGTGGGAGGTCTCAATAACCTGCTTATGGTTATTTGTTTGAGCTTAAATTCTGCAAGGAGGTCAAAATATATATTTTCTAATGTATTCCAGTAGTGGGAGACCTTATTTTCACATATGCTTCCTTATACAGCGTCCCTAAGGAGCTTGCTGCCGCAATTCCTGAATAGGAATAATTACATATTTGTAGATAGAGACTGCAAAGGGCTAGGTAGCCTCTGGTTCTCTCCCTTATATGGAAGGAGACATAACCAATAAATGCCTAAGCATTTCATCTCTGGCACAGACTTGTGATTTTTCTGAAAACGGAACATTACAGTGGTATCAGAGCATGATCTCTGGCACTGCCTGTGAGATCAAGCCTTCAAAAAACTAAAGAGAAGAGCAAGGAGCAACTATCTTGGCTCAGCCTGTGGATTTCAAATCCACCCAGAGAATACAAAGAAGAGGAGAACAAATATGGATAGGATGAGGTTACTCTCATACATTTTTCAGATCAGAATGGAGCCTCTCCAAAGGGGTTCAACCAATGGGAAAGAAAGGTACAGTGAACCTCCAAGAGGGTTTGAAGATGATAAAAGATGCAGTGAAACCTTTAGAGGGTTTCAAGAGGTAGGAGAAGATAAAAGCACTTCCTATGCTCATGAACGAAGTGAAGAATATGGAGGGTCACAAGAGGAAGTGGATAGATGGCCAGAAGAGGAGGAGCATCCTTCTCCACTTGGGGAGGCTTCTACCAGCACTGTCCAGTTCATAGAGGAGTAGCCCACCATATCAGCAGTTGGATCAGCCAAAAAATCAGAGAGAGATACTCTTGCGGCCATACAAGATGTCTCAAATATCCAAAAAGGTATGCAAAAATTTCCATGCAGTGATATTTCAGAAAAGATCATAGGAGGTTTGGGAAATTTGCATCCACATGGCCCGGGATCGAAACTTCATGCTATTAAGGAGGAGAAAGTTTATACAGCACTGTACAGGAGGGGTTTGATCCAAGAAGGGATCAACACTCATTCCTTTGCACCCTTATTGAGTTGCATGCAGCATGAGGAGTTATGGTGCAAGGATTTGGAGAGCATCATGCATGATGTGTCATCTCCTAAGGATGTCTTGTCATTAGCACTCTCAGATTCTTGTGGATTCAAGGGTTTGATTGATGAGAGGCCTTTCCTAGAAGTTCTTCAAGTGGTTACATCTCAACATCCCATGAGGTGTAAGGAGGGACACTTGCTTTGGGATAATGGTAGTCTTCATTGGGAAGATGCCAAAGGAGAGAAGGATTGGGGATAGCCATACCTTGATGGAGGAGAGTGGGTGGAGAGCAAGAGGCTTGTCAGCCACTTGAATATCTATGACATAGGGCAGTAAGAGGCAAACTGCGCTGGCTACTCAAGAGAGAGTTTGGCCATCATGAGACATTTCCTTTTCTCAAGGGTATGAGGATGGAAGAAACTTGGCAGGATACTTTCATCATGGGACAGCAAGGAGTGTGGATGCAATGTGCTGTGCTGGCTACTCAGGAGAGAGTTTGGCCATCATGAGACATGTCCTTTTCTCAAGGGTATGAGGATGGAAGAAACTTGGCAGGATACTTTCATCATGGGACAACAAGGAGTGTGGATGCAATGTGATGGTAGGGTCATTTTGTTTCCACCACATATGATGATTGATGGGGGTATGGAGAGGTATCAAGGACATTTTTTTCTTCGGAGGATTGGGAGAAAGCAAGGGAAAAATTGCTCTCCCAATTGGCATAGTGTTGCAAGAGTGAAGTATGGCACTATCATGGTGCAAGAGGTGTTTTCTTCATGGAGGGGACCCCTCATATATGGCAGCATTATGGAGGATATCTTTGACAAGCTACACATCAAAGAATGGAGCTTGATATGGATGAGAGCCTATGTGTATAGGCCAACAGTGTTATCTCTTTAGAGCAGTAACCGATGGATGGAGTGTGGCCAGCGGAAGTCTGGTGGATCCATAACCCGCAGGTTCCAGGACCATTTCACATTGGTTTCACTTGATGAAGAGAGAGGAGGTGATATGGATGAGGTAGAAGCTGGAGTCATCTATTACTATGCTACATTCTTCTTGACTTGGATTCCCAAGCATGAGAAGAAGAATCTTCTTGTAGCACCTAGCTCATTCCTCTTCATGGGAGCATTCAAAACAACTATGGAGGGTTCATTCATGGATCCATACATCATTTTACTCTCGGCATATGGTAAAAATTTTGTTTTTACATTTGTTGATTTGTATACTCTTACCATCATCTTGCAGTGCATGGCTCCACAAGAGGGCAAGCTGACCAGATTTCTCCCCGGGCAAAGTTGGGCCAAATTATATGATGGAGGCAGCCATATTTCATATGGCCTATGGCAGATGTTTTTCCATTGCATACATGTTCAGCTAATTTACATTATCATCCATGAGTCATAAAGCATTTTTCCATGTAAATTTCTGAAGCAGCAACTTGGAAAACTGTGCCGCCACTATTGGGGAAACTATTGGTACTCCCTTGCATCACATGAAAAATACAAAATTTTCCTCATTTTGTTGCTAATCATGACTCCCCTTGCTGATGTGTATCTGCTTTACAATGGGTTCATGATTGGAAGGATGATACATGAGTGGGGAGTTTCCTTGAAGGGGAAGGATTCCCACATTTTCTGCATTGCATGTTCTAAAGGGAACATGAGAAAAAACATGGCCACTACAGCTAAGTATTTGTTTTATTTTGATGTGAACCATGAGTATGATGATCATTCATTGTATAATCATGGGCAAGTGACCAAATATGACTTGTATTTTTCAGCTGATCCATTCAACCATTTACTTTCTACTAGTGGATGTGAGAATTCTCACCGCTAGTCATTTAGCAACATACTACTTGCCATGACATTTTCTGAAGGAGCAATGGATGAGATTACGCTGTGTCCTTTTGAGACTTTATTTGTATCATACAACAGCATTCAAATCCTACAGCAAGCATCTCATTTGGACATTCTATGATGATCATGTCCTCTTCATCATGGAAGAAATGTTTTGGGGCAGCTTGTTCTTCAATGTTGGAGGAGGAACCCTTGGTGGATTGCTCTACATTTTTCCACTTAAGGGAAATACATTTGCAGCCCATGAACAGCACATAATCTGCATTATTCATAAGTGGATAGTAGGACAGTGTGGGATAGGCCTTCTTGCTTATCATGTTCAGTTATTCATCCCACCTACACTTCTGGAGCCAAAGGTGGAGGAAAATTTTCATGAGTTACCATGCAGGAGGGTGGCTCATTACATATGGATGATAGCTTGGGGTGGAGGTTTCACATTGGGGAAGAGGACTTCTCATGCATTTTGCACTCCGTGCCTTGAGATGACCTCTAGTTCACACATGGTTTTCTCTTTTAGCACTTTCCTTCTCATGATCTTAGTCATTGGGGTGCTTCACCAAATGCTAGTCTATATGCTTGGGAGAGGCACTATGGAGTTTCATGGATGAGATGGCATCATACTCTTTGGAGGATGCCATCATATGTTGATGCTACCGGAGGAGGTGAAGATATTCACTCAGTTCTATCCTTGCAGTTGCTTGAGGACAAGCAAAATTTGGGAGGGGAGGACTATAATGTCCCAAATTTTTCATGAATAAATTGGGAGATTAATTTTTGCTCATATTGTATAGTAGGTGAATAAAAAGGAAGAGGAATCCTTTTTAATATGAATAAAACCCTTCCTAATGTAAAATGGGCCTTTTTAGCAGCTTAATTTACACCTCCTAGTGTGAAAAGGGCCAAGTGTATGAGGACAAGGTTAGGTTAACCAAGTCAACCAGCGTAGCCTAAGGAGGAGTAGCTTGCCGAAGAAGACAACGTAGTTTTGGAGGGAAGAAATTAAAATGAAGATGGAAACCCTAAGAGGTGGGACCCAAGGTGAAGGAGCTCACAACTTCTATTAGTAATTTGTAATTTTAGCAGATTGGTGAGACTAAAACTACAGAAGCAACATTATTTCAACCACTTTGGGATTCTAGGATCTAGCCCTCCTGAATCCGGAGAGGGATCTCTCCAATAACTGCAAAGATGGATTTTTCTTTAAAGTTTGGGGTAATAATATTAGGCTAATTATGAAGGCCAAGGGTTTTGTTTTGTTTTTGGATGGTTGAGCATGAATACTGCTTGAGGTGGAAAGTCCTAAGTGCAAAAAGTTTCAAAGGTGAGAATTTGCAAGTGAACAGAACAGCTAGGCTAAAAAGATAGATATAATGTTGGTTTTTAGTCCATTGGGCTATGGAGTCATAACAGGGCTTTAATTGAACAACAACATCAACAGTGATCCAAGGGGCAAGTCATCTACATCACAAGATTATTGAAATTTATAATGATGGAATGGAAACAATAAAGCGTTGGAGAGGTGGAAACTGATAATAATTTCACAAAGGATTTATAGTCAGTCCAGACAAGAAAAGCTTATTAAGTAACCATTTAAAACAAACCAAGTGCAGGGCTAACCATTGACTTCTTGGGCAGGTTTGTATTAAAGAATCTTAATTGAAAAACAATCCAATAATCCACATAATTACCTTCAGAAAGTATGAAAACATATAAGAGAAGACAGAGTGTAAACTTAAGATCAGATAAAGTACTTTTAAACCTAGTCTGCTTTCAGTCAACACGAAGGGAAACTTTCAGAATCTGCCTTTGGAGAAAAGAAGCTAGAAATAGGGCAAACCATCACTTTTCTAGTCTAACTTTAATAAGCAAATAAGGAAAATAACTTTCAAGAACAATTTTTAAAGCAAACAGTAGGACGAGGGAACTACAACATTCCTAACTGCTTAAATTGTATTAAATCATTCTTAAATAAACAAATTGGAGGAAAAAATTGAGATAAAGCTTTTCAGTTAGAGAAGGTTATTGATATACAGTAGGTCCTAACTCTATAAATGTTGTTCTTTATCAGAGAATAGTGAACAATATGACATACATAGAAGGAAAACAATAACAAATAAAGGAGCACTTCACCATCCCAAGAAACAGCTTGTTATTGATGTCAAACCATTTACAGTACTCAGGTCCAATGTTTCAGTTCAGCAATCATCTTCACTATTCAGCCTAACTAATCTAACACAAATAGAGCTTCAAGGGCCAGTGAACACTATTTACAATCAGAAATTTAAGCTCAAGTGTATTTCAAAGTTCTGCAACCAACCCCTCACTCATCTTCTACAGAAGTATATATAGAAGAATGAGGAGGTGAGATCTGCTAAAATATCTCCAATTACAATTAATATAGATTTAATGGATTCTTGGCCTTTGAGGGGCTCAATGAAGAAACTTACATGGGTGCACTCTGTATTAAATGTTTTTACATAAAGATTAAGCTCGGTGGGAGCTTTTGTTGACCTTTGAGGCTCTGTGTGATGTCCGGGTTACTCTGCAGATATCCTTTGCATTAAGTTTCCTTGCAGAAGTAACTTTCTGGCTGCACTGAGACAAATATCTAATCCTGATCAATAAATTCAGCCTATGGTTGAATAATTTGAGGTATAGGTGGCATTTCAATAGATGGGAGGAATCAATTTGCCTCAGATGTGGTGGTGGAAGCGCTCCTGTTGATAAAACCCTTAAGATCTTCTTTAAAATATGTTTTAAATCGTGGATTAGGCTTTTGTTAAACATTCTTAGCCATGATCCCTGCAAAATCTATCTGAAATCCTTTGTTCTGATAAATTTTTGCCTTCGTCCCTGATACTCTCTGACTGTGCCCGATTCATGGTTTTTGCTGGTATGCAGGGCTGTGTAGGGTTATGTGGCATCAATGCTTCATGAATTATTGATGAAAACGTGGATTTAACACCTGTGAATGATTTCCCTTGGTGAATCGAAGGCGGGAGGATCATCATCCTCTGCCTTCGAATTTTCTTCAAAAAATGGCGAGAAAACCATTTAAACCCTGCAAAATACAAACAAATATTAAAAAATCCTGCATATATAGGTTTATTGCTGCGGAGGATGTGTGGGGGAAGCGTGGCCATTGGATGGCATCATCCAACGGTCAGGATTGATCGGGAGAAGTGATAGAGAGGCGGAAGATTTGTTTAAATCAGAGTCGTCGATCGTGCAAAGATCGACGGTCGGGAGCGGAAATGGAGAGTCAAAGCGGAAAATGTTTGACTGGGTGATGAATCAGGGCGATGGAATATGGACCATCGATCTGCAGATCAGATCGACGGCAGAGATTTATTGAATGTCGCGTCGTAGCCTCGTTAACTGTCGGGCATCTTCAGTGAGCGATATCCGTTGGATGGCCTGCCCTAGATCGGACGGTGTACAACGATATCGTGCAAGGTCCACGAGAGAGATGGACTCTGCACCGTCCGATCTTCAGATTAGATCGATGGTGCGGAACGATTTAACAATGGAACCAACGGAAATTTTTTAAAATAATAATAAAGCCGACGATTTTTAATATATAACCAAGGTTTTAAACTTTGGCCAGGAAATATTTTATTTGAAGCAGATAGGCACCCGTTTGCGGGGCTGAAGGTTATATGAAGGGTAGTACAATCGGGGGCTTATGGAGGGGGGGGTTAAAAAACTTAGCCCAAGGGGGCTTAAGTTCACAATACATAAAAAATATGATTCGTATGGATTTTTGATGATTTTCAAAGGTTTGGAGGGGTTTCGATAAGGAAAAGAAGGAGTATTTAAACCTTATAAAAGGGATTTTGATGAAGGGGGAATGGGAAAAACATGAAAATGAGGGATTTTCATGGGAAATAGAGGGATATAAAATGAGGTTAGCTTTGGAAAAGGGAAAAAGGGGGAAAAGGGTCTTGCAGTAGTATTATGTCTTGGAAATCAGCAGGATTCTGAAAGGGGAATAGGCATAGTAGTGAAGATTTGGGGATAGAGGCAAGAGGCCTTAAAGAGTCTTCAAGAGCCAACCCTTTTTAGTAATAAAATTTTTTCCTTGAAGGCTCAAAAAAAATTTTAGCCAGCATTTGGTATAACAAATTTTATAGCTAGCTAACAGTGGCTCCACTTGGGGATGGTGCCTTCTTGAAGGCATCAAGAACTTTAAACCTGTATTCTCTGGGAGGCTGACCTGTACCTGATCCATTGGGCTGCCCTTTCTTTCCTGGGATGATTTTTGTTATACTCCCCATTGAATTGCCTAATGACTAACTCTGAATCTCCATACACATTGATTCTTCTGGCTCCTAAATTTTTCAATAGGTGTAAGCCTAAGAGAAGGGATTCATATTCTGCTATGTTATTGGAACATTGAAAGTTAAGTTTGCAGGAAATTCTTTCTATGTGGTTGTTTTCAGTGTTATTAATCCAAACACCTCCACCATCATTTTTCTTAGTGCATGACCCATCAAAATACATACTCCACAGAGGATTGTTCTTGGTTTCATCTTGGTTACTGTCCTCTTTAACTACTGTGCTTTCTGATTGTTCTTGAGTATTAGCACTCAGTTGAATTTGTTTCATTTCCTCAGATATATTATTGGGTTGAGGACTGCTTTCTTGACTCTCACTGTTTAAAAGCAAAGGACACGTAATTTGTAACTCAAGACCTGCATTTTGTTTGCTACTGTCTCTAAATGCATCAAACTGTTTTGACACTTTTGCGTTGTGTTCCTCTTCCTCCCTATCGGCCATTAATCCTATTAAAGTGACTTGTTCACCAAGTGCTTCATCATTAAACATAAGAAAAGAATCAAGGCCTATATTTACATAATACATAGGAGAGTTTTGTGGTCTGTCTTGACTTGTAACTATGAATTTCATATGGGACTCCCTGTAAAGTCTTTTAGTTTGATTGAAAACAGGGATAGTCACATAGGTCATGTCCACGTGCATAGTCCCCTATAACTTAGCCCCCCAAGATCTTGATAGTAACATTCCATACTTTGGGGGCACATCAGCCACAAAAATATCCATGACTAAACATTTGGCTGGAATTTGGGCTAAGTTAACACAGAGGTCTTTGTTCAATCCTAAACATTTTACTCTTCTGGAATCAAAGGAGTAAAGTTCTTTGTAAGGTCTGGTGATTTCTAAACCCAGGCTCTCCATTACAAATTTTGGCATTAAATTATGAGAAGCCCCGAAATCATGCATAACGCTATGCAAAATTTTGTCATGAACATTTAAACTTACATAAAAGAGAGGAACATGTCCCTCTTGATATCTACCTTCAATCTTAGGACAAAAAATCAACTCTCGTTGGTCATCATTTAGATTGACTATGTCCTCATTTTCTTCTATTTTTAAAGCCTTCAAAATTTGGGTTCTATATACATGTTGTGCAGCTAACTCATTCAAGGGAACAGAGATTTTGATTTTTGAAATTTCCTTCTCGAGGCTGAAAGGGATCTGGCTCTTTAAAGTGTTGGTTTCAGCCTTATTAGCTGTCACTCTATCAGCAGCATCAACTTGCTGATTTGTTTTATTTACACTTGACAAAATTGTTTTCACAGGAGTACTAGCTGAAGTGTTAGTACTACTAAGTTCTGCACTCTGTTTTTCTTTGTTTTGAGTGTCTTTCTCTTTATCATTACCAGAATTTACAGCCACTGTTTTATCCTCTTGTTTGACAACTCTAGGCTTGGTCATAGTGCTGTTTTGTGAAGATTTTTTAGAGGTTTTGTTGTTGGGGGTCTGTTGACTGGTTTTGCTTCTAAGGTCATATTCTTTTTGAGGTTCTATGATGAAATTTTCCATGTCTTGATAATAATTTTCATCATCATCTCTTCTATCATCATAAGGTGTGTATAGACCTTGTTTTCTATCATAATGAATCTCAAAGTCATCATTGTCTATCCCCAGCATGTTGATATCATCCTCCTCTGCTATTTCATCTGTTTCCTCAACCTCACTTACATAGTTTTGTTGAAAGGGAGGAGTGATCTGCTGATCATCTTCCCTAGGTCTGTTTGGAGGTTGGTTTCTTATAAAATTCTGGTTTTGGTTTTGGTTTCTATTTTGAGGAGCCTTTTGGTTTGGGCTTGTTTGTGCTCTCTTAATTATGCTCATTTCTTTCATCATTTCTTCCATCATTTTTTCCATCTTTGATTTTGAAGTAGAAGGTGTGGATTCCTCTCTAAAAGATACTCTCTTTTAATTTTTCATTCTTGCTCTCTTCTCCATTAAGTTGACTTCCACAGAAAGAGCACCTTTTTGCATATCTTCAAGAGTTGCAAAATCTCTCTCTCTCTCAGCTGATAGGTCATGTCAAATTCAAACCCTTCAGGAAAATTGTTTAAAGCTGAGCCCTGTGGAGGTTTTAGTTCTGGGGAAAGTGCATTATACACACTATTGAATCTAGTGCAATAAGCTTGCACACTTTCCCCAGTGTTTCTATGGAGGTTCTTGTAGTCAGAAAGGACTTGGAGAGGGTTTTTCTTTACTTCCCATTTGTTTAAGAATGTTTTATGGAAGGCTTGGAGATAATTAATACTATGGGGGGCTAAACCTTTGAACCATTTTCTTACTTCTCCCCCAAAGCTCTAAGAAAATAATCTAAGCTTGACAGAATCATCATCAACTTCATTTCTGTCAATGTAGTCATTCATCTTATCCACATGTTGTGATGCAGTTTTAGCATTACTAGCATCATATAATGTAATTTTGGACTGATAGTCCTATGGAAGATTGACTAATGGTGCAGGAAGGACTAAGGGAGCATACCATGCTGCCATGATATGTGGTGTAGGTGGATTCACAAGAGGTGGATTTACGAAAGGGAAAATGGGTTGTAGTGGGGTGGTTTGAATAGTGGATGTAGGGTGAGCAGAAGTGGATGGAACAGGAATATATTGCTGAGCTGATCTTGGATGAGAGACACCTAAATTGTGAAGGAAATGCAAATCAGGAGGTGTTGTTTCTCTACTGCCAGGATGTTCACTTGTTTCAGGAGATGAAAGTGAAGACTCAGAATCTAACTGATATAAATCACCAAGAGACCTAGTTCTAAAGGGATTTACTAATTCAGCTTGAGATTGTTGTAGATCTGAAAGATTTTTAGGGACTAAATTAGCTCTCAAGGGTGATCTGAAAATAGTTGATAATTTAATCCTAGGAGACTTCCTAAGGATACTTTTTGGGTTATCAACTAACTCAGGTGGATCAGGGTCAGGATAGGCTCTAGTGTGAATCTTTCTAGGAGCCACTATGTTTTGTTTTTCAGACCCAAACAAACAAGAAAAGTTCAACCAGGTATGACAGTCTTTGAGAGGTTAACTAATCTGTTTGAAATTCAAGCCTACAGTCCTCTAACTGAGTTTGAAATATATTATAATGATAAGGGTTATTCCCAGTGGAGTCATAAGGTCTGTTAATGATTGTGGAGTCGCCAAGTGGAATTTTTTAGTTCTTTTCAGAGGTAAAGGTTTTATGGTCCACCACCATGTTTATTGAATACCAATCTGAAATATTTTTAGGTTTTCTGAGTTCTTTTTCAATTGTGTGGTTTCTAATAATATCCTAACTTTGTTCAAAACTTTGCTACGATTAAGAGACAAAGATATTCTACTCTTATGGCTAAGCCAGCTGATTTTTCAAGGTTAGATAAATGCTTAAGAGAATCCTAGGGTTTACCTATTTTGTCACTGATTCAAACAAGTTTTACCATGATTACCATTTCTTGGTAGTATTGGGCATAGATGCTTTAACTCAGCGTTACAAACAGTTTCTTCTGTCTTGCCCATCCTCAAATGAGCTGCTGCAATGTTAGGTAACTAATTTATGACTGGTGAGACTAAATCAAGGGAGCAACATTATTTCGACCCATTTCGACTTTCTCAAAATCATTCTACTGAACTTGAGAGATTCTGGACAACTGCAGTGATGACTGATTCTGGTTTGTAATAATATTAGGCTAGTTATAGTTTGTTGTTTGTTTTGTTTTTAGATGGCTGCAGAACACTTAGGTGGAAAGTCATAAGTAGTATGTTTAGAAGGTGAGAAGTTGCAAGTGAACAACATAATATATGAAAAAGATAGATATACTGCTTCTCCTTAGTCCATTGCCATGGAGTCATAACAGCCTAATTTAATAAAAACAAGATATCCAAGGGGGAAGTCATCTACATCACAAGATTATTGAGATTTATAATGATGGAATGGAAACAATAAAGTGTTGGAGAGGTGGAAACTGATAATAATTTCACAAAGGATTTATAGTCAGTCCAAACAAGAAAAGCCTCTTAAGTAACTGTTTAAAACCAACCAAGTGCAGGGCTAACCATAAAATTCTTGGGCAAGCCTGTATTAAAGCAGCTTAATTGACAAACAATCCAATTATCCACAAAATTACCTTCAGAAAGTATGAAAACATATAAGAGAAGACAGAGTATAAACTTAAGATCAGATAAAGTACTTTTAAACCTAGTCTGCTTTCAGTTAACACCAAGGGAAACTTTCAGAATCTGCCTTTGGAGAATAGAAGCTAGAAACAGGGCAAACCATCACTTTCTAGTCTAAATTTAATAAGCAAATAAGGAAAATAACTTTCAAGAACAATGTTTAAAGCAAACAGTAGGACGAGGGAAACTCCAACATGCCTAACTGCTTAAACTGTATTAAATCATTCTTAAATGAAAAAATTGGAGGAAAACATTGAGATAAATATTTTCAGTCAGAGGAGGTTACTGATATACAGTAGGTCCTAACTCTATAAATGCTGCTCTTTATCATAGAATAGTGAACAATATGACATACATAGAAGAAAAACAATAACAAAGAGAGGGGCACTTCACCAATGATATAGACCAAGATCCCAAGAAACAGCTTGTTATTGATGTCAAACCAATTACAGTCTTCAAGTCCAATGTTTCAGTTCAGCAATCATCTTCACTATTCAGCCTAACTAATCTATCACAAGCAGAGCTCCAAGGGCCAGTGAACACTATTTACAATCAGAAGTTTAAGCTCAAGTGTATTTCAAAGTTATGCAACCAACCCCTCACTAATCTTCTGCAAAAGTATATATAGAAGAATGAGGAGGTGAGATCTGATAAAAGATCTCCAATTACAATTAATACAGATTTTAATGGCTTCTCGGCCTTTGAGGGGCTCAATGAAGAAAACTTGAAAATTTATTAAATGTTTTACATAAAGTTTAAGCTCGGTGGGAGCTTTTTTTGACCTTTGAGGCTCTGTGTGATGTCGGGGTTACTCTGCAGAGATCCTTTGCATTAATTTTCCTTGCAGAAGTAAATTTCTAGCTGCGCTGAGGCAAATATCGTCATTTAGTCAATAACTTCAGCCTCTGATTGAGTACTTTGAGGCACAGGTGGCATTTTAGTCGCTGGGAGGAATCAATTTGCCTCGATGTATGGAAGCGGCCGCATGATAAAAACCCCTAAGATCTTCTTTGTAACCGTGTTTTAAACGAGATTAGGCTTTTGATAGCACTTAGCCGTGATCCTGCAAATCAACCAAATCCTTTGTTCCTTGAAAATTTGGCCTTTCATCTATGATACTGATCAGTGTGGATTCCATATTTATTACGTGATTTACATAGAGCATAGAAAATCAAGGCTGTTAATTATTGATGAAAACGTGATTTAACACCCTGAATGATTTCCAGTGAATCAAAGTATGAAGATCGCCATCCTCTCGTCAATTTTCTTCAAAAACAAATTAACACTAAACTCAGCATAAAAAATATTAAAAAATCCTGCATATATAGGTTTATTGCTGCGGAGGACGTGTGGGGGAAGCGTGGCCATTGGATGGCATCATCCAACAGTCAAGATTGATTGGGAGAAGTGATAGAGAGGCGGAAGATTTGTTTAAATCAAATCCGTCGATCGCACAGAGATCGACGGTCAGGAGCATAAACGAAGAGTCAAAGTGGAAAATGTTTGACCGAGCAATGAATCAGGGTGATGGAATATGGACCGTCGATCTGCAGATCAGATCGATGATAGAGATTTATTGAATGCCACGTCATAGCCTGGTTAACTGTCGGGCATCTTCAGTGAGCGATAGCCGTTGGATGGCTCACCCCAAATCGGACGGTGTACAACGATATCGTGCGGCGTCCATGGGAGAGATGGGCTCCGTGCCGTCCGATCTTCAGATCAGATCGACGGTGCGGAACGATTTAACAATGGAACCGGCGGAAATTTTATAAAATAATAATAAAGCCGACGATTTTTAATATATAACCAAGGTTTTAAACTTTGGCCGGGAAATATTTTATTTGAAGCGGATAGGCGCCCGTCTGCGGGGCCAAAGGTTATATGAAGGGTAGTACGACCGGGGGCTTATGGAGGAGGGGGTTAAAAAACTTAGCCCAAGGGGCCTTAAGTTCACAATACATAAAAAATATGATTCTTATGGATTTTTGATGATTTTCAAAGGTTTGGAGGGGTTTCGATAAGGCAAAGAAGGAGTCTTTAAACCTTATAAAAGGGATTTTGATGAAGGGGGAATGGGAAAAACATGAAAATGAGGGATTTTCATGGGAAATAGAGGGATAGAAAATGAGGTTAGCTTTGGAAAAGGGGAAAATGGGGAAAAGGGTCTTGCAGTAGTATTCTGTCTTGGAAATTAGCAGGATTCTGAAAGGGGAATAGGCACAGTAGTGAAGATTTGGGGACAGAGGCAGGAGGCCTTCAAGAGTCTTCAAGAGCCAACACTTTTTAGTAATAAAATTTGTTCCTTGAAGGCTCAAAACATTTTTTAGCCAGCATTTGGTATAAAAAAATTTATAGCTGGCTAACAACTTCATAAGGAGGAGAAGTGCAACATTATGAGCTTAGCTTGTGTATTTCGATTTCATGTCTACTTAGACATTTTTTGCAAACTCCTGCTGCTTAGTAGAGTTTGGAGGAATTCCTGTTTATGAATTCCTCTCCTTCATTGAGTTATCTCTTGAAGGGTTTTTGCTTCATTTCTCCCACATCTAGATTGTAGGCCAAGCATTTCCCACACCTACAGTGTTGTTTCTATAGAAGAGGACACAGTGTTGCTGGGCATTGTAGTGGGAGGGTTGTTTCATCTTCTCTTGTGCATTTCTATTCAGTGGAGGGAGTCTCTCTTGCATTGAGGGAGATGCATAGGAGATTTCAGAGCTCATTTTAGATCTTGGCATGTGGCCAACTTATGTTCCATCCATGACAGCGCAGTTCACTGGGTAAACTGCGTTATTTTTGTGAGAGCAGCAGCTGCAGGGTTTGATCCCTTGCTTGAGGGCTTATTCTTTGGAGAAAGGGCCAACCCTTCTCTCAGAAAGCTCTATATTCCATTCCTCTTCTGTATTTTCATATTTCAGACATATTTATGTTCAGTGTTGTAGTTACTGCATTTTCCAGCTAAATATATTTGCAGATCTGCACTTGTACACTTTGTATTCCCATGAACCCCCTTGTGGGTGATCTTTATTGTGTATAAAGAGGAAAGGAATCACATTTTCTTAGCCATTGGATGCTTTCATGTAAAATATGATATTTCACTTATTTACTGTAGAAACCCTAGTAGGAATAACGATGTTCTTGTTTTAGTCCTTTCTGCAGGAACTAGACTAAGGGGTTTTGAGCTAGATTGAGGCATATTGTTTTGGGAGATTTGTTTATATGAGTAAGATTCATTTGTTTTCCCTCTGATTCTATAAGTGAGTCATATATTGATTCATCTAAGGGACCTCAGTCCCATTTCTCACTCATAAAACATTATTTTCTAGAGACAGCTATTTTGTGCTTACATGTTGTTGTCATTTTCATCTAGTTCACTGTGGGAGGTCTGAATAACCCGCTTAAGGTTATTTATTTGAGCTTACATTCTGAAAGGAGGTATAAATATATATGTTCTAAGGTATTCCAGTAGTGGGAGGCCTTATTTTCACATATGCTTCCTTATACAGCGTCCCTAAGGAGCTTGCTGCAGCAATTCCTGAATAGGAATAATTACATATCTGTAGACAGAGACTGCAAAGGGCCAGGTAGCCTCTGGTTCTCTCCCTTATATGGAAGGACACATAACCATTAAATTCCTCAGCAGTCCATCTCTGGCACAGAATTGTGATTTTTTCAGAAAACGGGACATTACAGGAAACCTGCTATCCGTGTATAATATGTAATGAGGAACATTTTGCTCGAGATTATCCTCACGGCACTGAAGTCTCAAAAATGGTTAAGACCTCACAAGTGTCAGTTGTGTTGACAGATTTGTTTCCAAATCCGGACATAAATATGGTTGCTATAGATCCAACTTCTACTTCACAAGTGCTTATGCTATCTGTCACGAAGCCATTGAAAAATGTTTTGGTGTCAATGTGTAATAAATATTACAGGATTCAGGCTACCGTTCAAACTACTAACACGACCATGAATCTGTCTACAGAATCAATATTGCCACCTGCTATTACTGAATTGACAATAAAGCCACCGAAGGGATTCGTTCATAAATCGACATTTAATCTTCAAGCCAGAGCTGCTCAAAATTATAATATAGTTGAATATTTGTTTCAATCCCCTTCAGCTATGTCAATGCTCGAGGTGCTACAAAATTGTCCCTCCCAGAAACAGGTTTTTTGGTTGGTAACTGGTGGAATTGATCCGACTGATTCTAATCTCATAGTATTTAACCATATGGGCCATGTGCCACAATTACCAACAGAATTGGCATTCTCCATCCAAGTAAATGTTCTCAATCACCTTGTTCATCGTACTATTATTGATGAGGGAGAATATACATGCATTATGTCTCTAAACTGTTCGAAGTCACTTGGATCGTCACGCCTATCTCCATCGCCAACAATATTGAAAGCTTTTGACGGACGTACATATAAGCCTTGTGGCATCATCAATAACCTACATGTTGAACTAGGGGGAAAATAAGTGAATGTTGAAGTTGAGGTTATTGATGGACCCCTTGACTACAATAGTTTACTTGAAATGCCATGGGTATATGTTATGACTGCGATCCTTTCTACATATTTTAGAATGATCTCCTTTCCACATAAAGTTGTTATCACAGTCATCAATCAACTATCCTTCTTTGCCTCTAGTTCCCAGGTAACTAGAAGTGTTCCGTTAGTTTATGCACCCAACCTTCCACTTCAGAGAATTGGTGTAGGACTCTTGAATGATTCCACTCTCATGGGAACCTTTGCATTACCTCCGCCTGCGACGTCGACATAAATTTCAAGTATAGAGACCTTCTACATGATCTCTTCCACTCTATCCGACTTAAGGAAGAGTACAGGTGATTCTAAAGTTGTTACATTGGATGAGTTTTTTCCACCCAAACCTATTGAGCTGGCATAGAAATCAATCTATCTGGCTTGGGTGGCGAATCCGAAATCATCGTCGCCGGTAATTTTGGTTGATTGTTCATTAGATTTTGGTACTCCACCTGATCCTTTTTCCTCAACTTTCTTGACAGATGAGAATATTCTAGAAACCATGATGTCAGAAGGAGCATGGGAAGATCATCATCATCATTCCCATCTTCCTGATTATGAAGATGATAATCTTAGTGAAATATATCACCCATCAATCAAAAAATTATTTTCAAATTCTTTTCCTATTAATGCAATTGATTTCAAGCGAAATTTATCAAATATTGAAGAAACCATTTCTATCAATATTTCGACCAAACCTGGCATTGTAGAAAACATTCATGTCGGCGTGTATTTTTCCCCATCAGAACTCAAAATATATCGCTCTCTCTTTCGTGAATTTCATGATGTATTTTCTTGGTCTTACGAGGAAATTCTAGGCATAGATACTAGTATCGTTGAACACACTATTAATATGTACCCTGATGTCAAGATGGTACATCAACACCTTCATCTTGTTCATCCAAAGCAGGTTGTTGCCATTAAAGCAGAAGTTGAAAAAATTATGCGTGTTGGTTTCATTTACACTGTTCCGCTAACTAAGTGGGTTTTGAACATTATTCCTGTTATGAAAAAACAAGGAACCATCAGAGTGTGCGTCGATTATTGGTATGTCAATCCTGCTTGTCCAAAAGACAACTATCCTACTCCCTTTATTGACTAGATTATTGACGATTTTGCTAGATGCGAAATATTTTCATTCATGGATGGAATTTTTGGCTACAATCAAATCAATATCTGCCCAAAGGACCAATATAGGACCACATTCATCTATCCCTGGGGCACATTCGCTTACTTAAATCTCCCATTTGGTTTAAAGAACATTGGGGCAACTTTTCAGAGAGAAATGGATTATGCTTTCAATGACATCAAGCACATTTTTCAACCCTATCTAGACGATTTACCCGCACATTCACAAAATCAAACTGATCACCCGATGCATTTGAGATATATCCTTTTACGTTGTTGACATTACAAAATATGCTTCAATCCACATAAATGTGTGTTTTGTGTTGATTCTAGTCATTTTCTAGGATTTGTCGTCTTAAAAGAAGATATTTGAATAGACCCATTGAAGGTCCAGGCCATTCTTGATTTGCCTGCGCCATCAAATTTTCTTTAGTTATAGAAACTTCAGGGAAAGGCTAATTTCCTAAGGAGGTTCATACCCAACTACGCCAAAATGGCTAAAGGATTTACTCGGCCCTTGAAAAAGGTGGTTCCCTTCCATTGGGACCAAGTTGCGCAAGATCCTTTTGATGTTGTGAAAGATACTCTTGTCCAGGCATCATTAATGTATTCCCCCCAATTATCAGAGTGATTATTTCTTATATATCGTCACGGTTAATATAACCATTGCTATGGTATTGGTCCAAGTAGAAAATGGGATAGAATAGCCGATCTATTATTTGATTTATAATCTCAATGATCTGGAAGTGAAGTATTCATACGTAGAAAAACTTGCCTTGGTGACTATTCAAGTTGTCCAAATATTTCGCCACTATATCCTGTTCCAGAAGACCATTGTCATTTTGTATTGCAACCCCATGACTTATATCTTATCACGTCAAATTTTGGGGGGCAAGTATTCAAAATGGATTGTCATTTTGTAGGAATTTGGTTTGGAATTCATCAAATCCATGTCAAATAAGTATTTATTTTTGGCTGATATTCTCGGTGACCTTCCCTCTGATATTACTACTACTACGACGGAACCATCTATTCCTGACGAGTCTATGTTTCTGAACGGATCATCTGATCCTTTGTATGGAGATTTTATCATTTATTTGAAGACTCAGATTTTTTGGCCTGATACCTCTCTCTCTGACTAGAAACATATACGATACCAAGCCAAATATTATCTGATCGTCAACGATACACTTTATCATCATGGTTTCGATATAATTTTAAGAAGGTTCCTCACTCATGAGGAGGCCGAAAAGGTTTTAAATGATTGTCATGTTGGGGCTTGTGGTGGAAACTTGTCTGGATATGCTACCACGCAGAAGATACTCCACGCCAGTTGATTTTTGCCTACCATATTTCACGACTGCATTCTTGCGGTCATAAGTTTTCATGCATGCCTGATTTTTTATCGTAAACTCTGCAAACCTCCAGCACCAATGCATATTGTTTTCTTTGTGGGACCATATTCAAAATGGGGTATTGACTTCATGACATGTAACCCTCGTTCATCCGAGGGGCACGGTTATATTATTGTCACAATAGACTACTTTACTAAAGGGGCCGAAGCGATGCCTACATTCAACAGCACAGGACAAACAGCTGCATTGTTTTTCTTTAATCATGCCATTTCATGGTTTGGGGTCGCATAGGGGTAATAATTTTCGTAATCACATGATGACTAAATTGACTGCCAAATTAGGACTTTCACATGAGAGTTCTACTCCTTATTATCCATGATCAAATGGACAAGTTGAGGCTATTAACAAAATTCTTAAATGAACACTTCAACGAATGATAGGAGTTCATAAATGAAATTGGCATTTAATCCTGTACTCGGCCTTGTGGGCGTACCAAACCTTGGTGAGAAACGCAACCAGATTTACCCCCTTTCAATTGGTGTATGGTCTGGAAGCCATCTTGCCAATCCAATGTGAAATACCATTGTTAAAACTTGCAATTGACTTGTTACCTAACACCTCAAATGAAGAAGCGTGTCTTTTTAACCTCATCCATCTTGATGAAATACGTCATGAAGCCCAATTGGCCAACGAAGCACGTAAGGGACGTATAAAGGCACAATACGAAAAGCATGTCCAACCTCACATTTTCTTAGAGGGCGGCTTGGTCCTTCTTTATGATCAGGAAGTTGATGTAATAGGTACAGGAAAGTTTAAGCCATTATGGCATGGCCCCTATATTGTCAAAGGAGTTCATGCTAAGGGTGCCTACGAGTTGGTAGATTACGATGGAATTCCATTGGCGCAGCCCCAAAATGGGTTGTATCTGAAACATTATTATGCTTAATCATGAGCGTAGTAATTTTTTATAATTATATTGTATATGTATGCTGTTAATTTGCATTCACTATCTTAATTTTTTTTTTAGAGTTTTCTTGGTGTTAGTAATCCTCTTTATGTTTCATCGCAGATGTCTGAATCTTTCGAACCATTAGTTGGGTATGCTGATGGTGCTGGTCGTAGTACGCAGAATCTATCCTCTACAGCGTGGGCCATTTTCGCTCCGAACAGTGAGTTAGTGAGTTTTCAAGGGATTTTTATTGGTCGATCTACGAAAAATATCGTTGAGTATAGTTCGTTGATCGAACTCCTCTCTAATGCCATTTCATTTGGTATTAACCGCATCATCATAAGGTTAGACTCACAACTTGTGGTATTACAAATTACTAGTGTTTATACTGTTAAAAATCCAACACTACATCATATGTTCCTAAGAGTTAAACTTTTGGAAAGACACTTTGATTTTATTCAATATCAACACATTTCCAAAAACTTGAACACATTAACTAATTCTTTAGCGAATTGTGTTATAAACAGACATTTTCAACACATGTAAAGATACATTCACATAATTGAATAGTGGTCCACGATAAACATAGGAAAACACTGAAATCAAATAGACAGATAGTTATAGGTTTTTACAAAAATTTGTGCCCAAGACACATTGGTCATCTGACCTCAAAATGTATGCAACATGTCAAAAGTAAACTAGTGATGCTCATGGTAAGATGGTATCGATCTAGCTATCCTACGCAGTAACCGCATCCAGCAGTTGGGAACGCCAATAGTATGACGTTGCAGTCGCATGGGTAACTCTTCGATCCGGCAATCCGGAATCCCGAAGGTCAACCCCTCTATGTGTTGTCGAAGCTAAGTAAGAGTCTCAACCATGTCTAAATCCTCAAGGACTGCTCTCCCGACAGCTCTCTCTACTGGATCATCCGCTCCATGCTCTGGGTCCTCCACTGGTTGAACTCGAACCACATCTACATTACATTAAAACTTTAGTTTAGTCTTGGGAAAAAATAAAAATACAAAAACATGTATAAACATGTTCAGAGCTCCAAAATGAAAATGGTAACTTTCAAATGGTAAAAATGAATAGTAAAACTCTTTTAATTAGTCATTTGATTATTTTAAAATCATATTTATTATTGTGGCTATGGTTTAATTCAATTTGATCATGAAACATGTATTTTTTAATCCATTTGATGTTGTTCTGAACATGTTTGCAACTGATGAGAAGATTAGTTGTGCACATTTATTTCAAGAATGATTTGACCACAAAGCATATTTTTATCCTTATTTTTCAAGCTTTGATAAAAATGAAAAGGGACTTGAAGCACACTTTTATCTCTTTTTCGAGCCTTGATAACAGTGAAAAAGGAACCACTAGAGTCTTCTTTTAGCTCTTTTCAGACTCCAATAATGTGAAAATATTGCCAAGCAATTGTCTTTTCGAGCTTGTAAAACTAAATGAATTGATATCTACTCAGTATAATTTCAACCCTTTTCTGGACCAAGATAGATTATTTATGAAAAAGGAATACCTTAGTCAAACATGGCGAGGAGGTTCTCTCAGATATTATTTTACACTTTTTCGGATCTAAGTGACAACTTTGGAAAAAATACCTGTGGAGTTTTCTTTTGTCCTCTTTCTCAAACTCTCTAAATATGAAAAAGGACAAGGTTGTCACTATCATTAGGCTCGTTAAAACATAAAATAGCGATGGGCTTGTTGACCATGGCAAGAATCGAGGTTCATTTATCACTAGACTCGTTAAATTATTAAATAGCAATACATTTTCACCCGAAGGGTTGAATTATAGATCAAGCATATGTTATCCTTCTCAATCTTGTTAAAAAATAAAGAGGTACTGGTCGACAAATGATCAAGGAAAATTTTGGAAAATGAACAAAACTTTTATGGTAGCAGGTCACTCTTGAACCTAAATATTCACTCCATCATCATGACTGTTTGGGTTGGGTAATATTCTTGATGGTTCATTCATACCTATGGTTCATCATACCATCACTTTGGTTTTGGGTCAATGTTGCCAACTCATCTCAGTGTCACCGATATGTTCAAGAGAAGTCATCCAAGTAATACTCATCCTTCTGCAATACTCATAAACCTTCATTCTCATGACAGTCATCCCTAAACATTGGTATATCAAGTCACATTTTGTCTCTAAAATAAGTAACTCTTGTTTCGCGATAAAGTAGCTTCCTGTCAACGTCAAATCATAATCCAAGAAGTTCACTTAGAAACATCATCTTCCAGTACCATGAGGCTTGTTACAGCATCGACAAGATCCTCCCTTTCGGACCTTTGACTGAAAGATTTTGTTTGGCGGTCTAAGTCAAATCATCTATTCACGCCTTAAAAAATGTACTGTAGTACCTTGAGAGCCATTAAAATCAATGGTGGTTCTCTCGTGTTTGTCAACAACTCACATCATTGGTTGGTAATCAAACGATGTCTTACCATTTTCAACTACAAATCATATATTCGCATGGCTATACATGTCCCGGAACGATCGAGTGAACGAGATAAGAAAACCCCAGATCTAGTTTCAGCCATCCAGGCTGTGATTTCAGGGTTTTTGTACACATCATCTATATGGTGACCTTACATACAGATCATCATCCAAACATGGGCCTATATCTATAGGCATGTTTGTATTGGGAAACATTCCAATGTAGATGGCTTTCTGCACTATGTACATGTTATTAGATAGTTTATATGTTGCGCATGGGAATGCCTTCCCTCAAAAATTCATGATCAAGAGGATATATCATGATGTAATGTATTGTAAGATTGATGCAGGTTGCCACTCCACTTCAGTTCCATCCCGTCACATCATAAAGCATCTCATTCAAAAAATATTTTTATTATTCTGACTTCATGCTTTAGGGGGCAGCTGTTATAGGTCAATTTGGGCATCATTCCCAATGACCTGGTCAAACTGGACATCATTCCCAGGACCAATGAAATAGGGTCTATCATCCCCTATCATTTCAATTGCTACATGCCCTAAGACAATAAAAAACCATTCATGATTTATGTTGCAAGGTTTCCAAGGTTTGAAGTATATGTTATATCACCTATGAGCTCACTAACACAACATCTCAAGGGACTAACTGTTTTTCATATGTAGTTACCTCCATTCAAGGGTGCTCTGCAAAGAACTTCTTGACATTCAAGAGTGTGTTGGTCAAATGGGAGCGAAATTATCATTGTTCCAGAATCTCCACATGGCCAGTGCCTTTTAGAAGAGTCCATATGTGTCAAACTTCGAATCCATGTGTCCATCTAACACCTCTGAGCTTGGGAACATGTATTGCCTATTATTAGAAAGTCATTGATTGAGAAACTACCTTCAGTCACCCTATAAATTGAGCATAGATCCTAGTGCTAGAAAAGGAAGAAATTTGGTAAAGAAATGTTATTGGATTCTCAATTGAGTGTGTGATAAGAGTGATATGCTTCTTGTGAGATGTTTATTGTGATGAGGTTGGGGTGATGCTAGATCTAGTGAAAAATATAAATGACGTTTCTGCTCATTTTCCCATATATGTATCTGTTTATGTTTCTACTTTTCATATGATGGATTCTTAACTGATATATATGTTTCATGTTTAATCGATTTAACTGATTAAGATAAATAGGCATATGTATATTGAAATATCTTTGTTTTTTAGTGTTTATATTTGCAAGAACTATTCTGGTGATCTAATTTAGATTGGAAGCTACATCAAAAGCGACAGAAGGAGAATAGAAAGCGCTTGGATCATAATTAGGTTCCTCTATCTTTTTGTGTGCCTATTTACTCTTAGAGAAAGTGTCCACAAATTCTTCAATCTGTTGTTCTAAATTCATAGCACCACATTTAGGGAATGTGTTTTATCCGTAATCCATAATTCCGCATAACACTGGGACCTACACAATTCATATATAGAAGGGAGAGGACATGAGAGGCCAAACTAGTTACGTGAGGTGAGAAACATGAGTGATTTTCATGGCAAGCCAGGTGTACAATCCAACATAATACTCAAACACCCCAATAAAATTTAGAATGATAAGATCATCAATGAGTTTTCCCCGATTTTCAAGACATTCTCGACCCATGGCCAATCCACCATGAGAGCGACGACCCATCTCAGGCATGAAGGGATAAATTTTGTTTCCAAAATGATTTTTTTATGGAGAACCACAATTACTCCCACCTTCTCGCATTTAATTCAATCGAACTTGAGTAGGTGCAACATAATTTGAAAAATGTGAGATTTCCATGTGAGGGACATGCAAAGATAGGAGTATATCATGTTTCTTGCACTAAGGGGCGCCACCCCATATACCATACATATGATCCACATGCCAATTATACCACCACAAGGAAACGATCGTCATGAAAGCACCCTGATCAGGGTCTTTTGTGCCCACTAAGAATTTATCATGTTCCACCCAGTAAATGATTTCTTAGAGGTCCTCCCTATTTGTCGCCACCGACCATGACTCATCAAAGGACACGCATCTCTCTAAACTACCCCAGTTTGAAAATGTGTTTGTTGCCTTATTACCTTCCCACCGTGTATGAATAGGAAAAATATAATCAAATTTGGATAGTAAATTTTCAATTTTTCTTACCACATATTGGAGGTGCCAACTTTGGATCAATTGTTTTGGGTGACCATGTAATATCTTACATACATAATGGATGACAAGTTGAGAGTCACGATGAACCTGCACCAAACAATACCCTTCTCTAGCGACAATTTGTAGAACTTTCTCAAGTGCTAGAAATTATGCGAGGTTATTTGTTGTTGTATCGCAGGAAGAAGTGCATACATGTAAAGGGTGGAAATTTTTATCCCTAATAATCCCACCATAATCTGCCTGTCTAGGATTACATTTGGAAGCTCCATCAAAGCTTAATTGGATGAAGGATTTTGGAGGTGAAATAAAGGAGTTCTCGTTGGAGTTCTTTCATCCTTGAACAGTGGAGGGAGGAGTGAAAATCATATTGGGGTGGATGTTGAAGCATTTTAAGCTGAGATCCTCATACTCATTAATTTTATATAACACATTTCATAGAGCAATAGGTTGGAAACTATTAGGGCTCTTTGACATGATTTTGCAACAAGTGTGGAGAAGGTATCATTATGTGTTTCATTAATAGATATGTTATGTCTTGAATAATTAGCTAACTGATGGATCTACTTACCTAATAAACCCTAACATACCTGAAATAAATTTATTGTGAACTCATCAGGCTCTGGTGCCTTACTCTTAGACATATTCATAACCACCATTTCTACCTCTGGAAAGGATATTGGTCTCATCGACACAATATTTTATTTTTTATTGAGTATCCTTAGAATATGTTGTAAAACTATTTTTATTATTAGTTTTCTCTTGGAGGATTTATTAGTCAAAATATCATTAAAATAACGTACCAATTCATATTCAATTTCCTGGTGTTTTATTTTTCTTTCCCCATCCTAAACAACGATAGAAAAAAAATGTTATTATGACGAAACTTGATCATGGAATTATTGAAGAAATTTGAGTTCCATTCCCCTTCCTTGAGCCACTATACCCTAAGCTTCTGCTTCCAAAGTGTCTCCTCTTGCTTCCTTTTGCACTCCAATTTGTGGAGAATCACTGCCTCTGTTGCAGCCAACTCTAGAGATCAACCTTCAAGGATGATGCATTGTTGTATCCTTGACATTTACCCTTCCAAATATTTTTTTATCTTAAAAATTATTACCAAAAACATGATTATTATGGTGTTTAATTCTAATCTTCAATTCCTTTAGTTTGATTTGGAAGGTATGCATTTTATTATTACCTCGAACGTCAATATCCAACCACCAATTTTTTAACATATCTACAAAACCTGTAGACTCAAGCCAAAAACTTTCAAAATTGAATAGTCGATTGATTAGGGCTTCCTTTAAGTCAATTTCAAGTTTAATGGGACAGTGGTCCGACCCCATAAAAGGAAAAATTGAAGCTTCGACAAATATATCCTTTTTTAAAACCGTATATCATACGATAAAATGATCTAAATGACTAGCTATTTGGTATGTTCGTCCTTGGCGGTCATTCCATGTGACTATTCCATTAATGGTCGAGATTTCTATGAGATGAAAATTCGTAATATACCCATCAAATGCAACTAATTCTTAGTTCAATCTGCATACTCCTTTTTTCTCCTCTGACGATCTTATAATATTAAAATCGCCGACAAACATCCATGAGTCCCATATAATTTTTTTAATCGTCAATAGTTGCTGCAAAAAATGCATCTTATCCCTTGCATAAGAAAAACAATACACCATCAATAAAAAAATGATGTCTTTCGACCCACCATATATAAAACTTCCTATTAGGATTCAAGCAGTGACTATCCAGTCTTGAAAAACTACCTCATTTGGATTCCACTAGACAACCAAACCTCTTGCATTACCTTTCACGTCTAGAGACACTGAATTACACCCTTTTCAACAGTTACCTAGAGTTTTGATAATTTTTTCCTTTTCTAATTTTGATTCTTGTAATATAAAAAGTGTTATTTTTTCCTTTTTAATTTGATCTCTGAGATGACGTTGATTCCCCCTACTATTAACCGCCCTCATGTTCCATTAAAAATTCTCATGATGAAGGGTTTGATAAAGGTGGTGGAGTTGTTGGTGAAGTCGTAGCTTGACCAAATCTAACTAAATTTGCTCCTACATTTTTCCTCGCTTCATTATTCAACTTGTTCACCTCCTTTTTTGGTTCTTTTGTAAGGTCCTTAAGGAGGATGTATTTCCCTTCTTCTTGAAGGCTTGAAAATATCAAGCTCCTAGGTCCCTTGCTAAGTTCTATCGCTTCTTTTTCCAACTAAGGGAGGCATTTGCATAAATCTCTTGATTTTCCTTGGATAAGTCTACCAGATAATTTTGGGCCCATTCATTCACCATGGATACCAAAAAACTCTCCTCTTCGGAGAGTTTTTTCAAGTATTGCTTCAACAAAGGGGCAACTTCCTCAAAATTTGGCAAATAAAAAAAATCAAATTCTCTGCGTTGACTATCCTCATCCTCTAATTTTTGTTTTAGCATGTTTTTGTCATGGGTTAACTCTGTAGAAGGCTCAGTCATGTGTGTGTCTGTTTTGTGGGAATATTCCTCCATGGCCTACAGTGCTAAAAAAGGATTCTTATCTTCCATTGCCTTTGAGGTAGGAGAGTTTCAGTTCTTCTGGATATGTCCCCTTGTAGTAACCTTACTAAAGCCATAATTTCCTAGCAGACTCCCTATTTCTTGTTCTTTTCGTTTCAATGGGAATTACCTTATTAGGTATCCATGCTCATGGAAGAGCCAACATCTTAACAAAACATGTTCATAGTTAATGGGTAGGTTTCACACCTCCCCTTGATAATCTAACTCGATGGATAACAATAAAGGATGAGAGATATTCATGTACACACAAAACCATACATATGACATATTTTTCTACATTTTGGTTACCTTTGTGGCATTGAAAAAACACCCTAGCACTTATCCTATCCATTATATAATTTTTAGTATCCATAAGTCAACTAGAAGTGAATACAATATTTACCAGATCAGTGCCATTATAAACACCTCCTTGTCAAGGTTAAATAAATCTTCCCAATGTCTGATATAGAGGCCTGTATTGTTGTAGAAATAAGGCCCTCCCTTAAAGATTTTGTAACCACCCCTCCCATACCTACATAGGTTCATCGACTTTCTAGGGTAAACATGAGAAGAAGAGATACTATGACATGTCTCAGCCTCCTATGTAAAATTAATGAAGTGTAATTGACAAACCAAAACTTTATTGGCCTTCCTTAGGAGCTACGAGATCCCCAAGAGCTAAAACACCCCTCCAATTTCCAAAATACCGAGTTAACTTTCTTTTTTAGTGATATGGACTCCCAGCCACAGGAATAACACTACATAAATTCGACTGTATTCCTCTAGTCGCATGCATAATCCTACAAGATAGCGAATGCAGTCCCATTTTCCCAATTCAGTGCTTGCAATTGCATAAATCTAATCCACCTTTTTAGGGATAGTATCCAAACCACAACCCAAAACTTGATGAGACTTTCCAGAATAATAAATGAAAAAAGACAAATCATTTAACACAAAATTTGATCAAATATTTTACCTCACTAGGCCTAACCATGAAAATCATTCCGTCAAACATATTGAGAACATGTAATCTATAGGTCATGAATGCATATCTAATCATAGGAGTTTGAAATTTATCTAGGAATCACCAGGAACGTCTAATGCACTTTCATAATAGATGTAATAATATCTATTAGCTCATGCATTCATTAACCATTCATCATTAAATAAAACATATAGAGAGCCATAGTTATAACTTGTTGTAAAACCATGCTTATAACCAACATATAACTAAAATAATAACTAGGATAGAACATCCATTAAAGCCACATAATAAAAATTATAATTACTCATGAAATACAAGAGGGAAAATAGATCTTATTAACGTATTCAAAATCCAACCAAGTCAAGGACTTCCATGTACCACCTGACCATAAATTGGGTCGAACTAAATATTTCTTTCAACCAATTACCCATGTGCCATATTCCAAGCATGAATGTGGGATCTCATAGAATAACTTGAACAAAACAAAACCAGGGCTTCCAGAGGCCAAACCACCTCAACCCTCAACTATTGATTCCACCTCCCGATCGGACATCACTAACCATCACTAGATTGGTCTCTGCCCAAGCTATCCAGGGTTCTAGAGTGTTTGTTCCAACCTGACTCTATGACTAGTAACTCAACCCACAACTCTCGCAGGGCTCCAGAGAGTTTGTCCAACTAAGGCTCCAGGATTAGTAACTTAACCCACCAAGGGCTCTAGAGTTTTTTTCCAACCAAGTTTCTAGGAATAGTAACTCAACCCAAGTTGTTTTAGGGATTCCCAAACGTTTGTCCAACTAAGCCTCCAGGAACTAGTAACTCAACCCACAACCATAAGGAATATGAGCACCAATCAAAAAATAAATGGGAAAGACCACAACACCATAGCTATCTAGGAAATGGCAAGGCTAGGAAAAGCCACTATCAATCCATGCCATCCTCCATGCCAATAACAAATCATAACCAAGAAACCACATGCATTTACCATGCATGCCAAAACTAGCAAGGAAACCATACATGCAACTCAATACCTGCAAAACAATCTAGTTGTAGTCGATGATCAACCTGTTCCCTTGTTATCTCCTGATTTCCTTTACCTTCTTCCTTTAAATCCAAGTGATACTAGAATGCTCCAATAATGCTCCAAAAATTCTCTAAGTGTGAGATAATAGAAGAGATCTCAAAAATTGAACTCACAAAATCTAAAACCGACTAAAATCCTAGCAAAATCCATGCACTGATCTTGAGAAATATTTTTATCATTAAGGCCTCTATTTTGTTCATTTTCATTCAATTTCCTTCTCATGAAAATATGTAACTCTTCACATTCCTTTTTTCCTATTTTCCTTTATTTTATAAATAAAATTCCAATCAATGCATCTTTTCCTTTGTCGATGCCATTTCCAATTTCCTTAGCCATAATAAACTGAAGTGACACCCACTGGGATGTTTTTCTGGCCATTCAACTTGAAATATGTGTCCCATGACCTTGGTATTATATTTCTTTACATTGAAATCAACCAAGGGTTGTTACAAAACCCTCCCCCTCAAGGGAACACCATCCTCAGTATTCTATGACACATATGACCAGAAAACTGCTGAAAACAAAGCATACTACCCATGGAGTTTTATAATATAGCTCATTGCATTATTTAAAATGGAATCCTACTTAAAACATGACAATCATATCGTTTACTGGAGCTTTATGACAAAATTCATTACGATATTTAAAATAACGACCACATATACACTCATGTACATTTGCTTCAACCAAAAAATAACCATATTGTCTATGGAGCTTTATAACACAATTCGATACAGTATTTACAATAATGTACACATATGCACATTTTCTATAACCAAAAATTAAAGGGATACAATCTCTGTATCAATAACAAGGGAATCCAGAGGCTCATACCTCCACCCTCAAAAGTAGTATTTGGATTCACCTCCTTCCTAGGAAGTCCAGAATCTAATTCCAAATTCAAAATTGCATCTAATGTCCAATGCTACAATCATGTGCCACTTGTCCTCTCAGTGTATAGTTACCAACTCATTGTTCCAAGGAACACTCCCAGTGTGCATTTGATTCCATCTAGAAATGCTAATGACTGAAACAAATCCATTCCCCCACTTTCCCTTCCTTGTTACATAGTCCTTCGGGAAATACAGTCACCCCCTTCCATGCAGTGACACACCTTCCAAGTTCCGTGGGCATCCCCTTCATTTCTACATAGTCCCTTGGGAAACCCCTCCCTTGGCAAGGTTTCCTTGCATCGAAAGGTAAAAAAATAAGGCATATCCCCACTTTAAAACCATCATACGAGTAATAAAATGCTCATGGAAATAAATGGACACTATTGGTTACTAGTGTCCTACAATGGCCATGCTCCTGAAGTGCTTTACCAACATACTATTGCATATTCCACTTCATTTCACTGCTGCTGCTAATTATTTGACAGATAATTCCAACCACCGAAACCGAGCATTTCTATGCTTTCCTATACCAAGAGCATAATTCCATTAGAGTCAAAATAAATTAAAATAAATTCAAATCATACCTCATTGGTAGTTCGTCAATAAGGTATGCCTAAAATTATGTTTGCTTCATGTCACAAAAATTCAAATTAGATATTTTATCAAATCATCATGTATAAACATATCACATCTGGTTAGCTCAAAAAGAAACCATCATAGATCAAAATCATGAATCACATGCAGTCATCATAAACCAGAATCATAGATCGCATGTAACCATCATAAATCAGAATCATATATCACATGCATAATAAAATTGAAATGAAATATTGATACTTATCTTTCAATCGGTCTTTTGCTTCAACCTTTTTTATTTTTCCTTTCTGTATAGACACCAGATCGGTTTCCAAATGTGGAAAGAACTTAGTACCGTCTCTTCTCTTCAATCATGTACACATACATACAATGTACATCACACACATACACCCATACATGGTGTACCACACAACACATACACCTACACCAGTTGTGAAACAAAACACATACACCTACACCCGATGTACACCAAAACACAATACATACACCTACACCTAGTGTACAAAAAAATGCATATACGTATGGAGAGTACAACACAATGAATACACATGTCACAATACAATGAATACACAATATAAATAACATAGTACCACATGTATACAACACAACGTGTATGACATGCACACAATACCACATGTAAAACATGTACACATTACCACTTATACACAACACCACCTGCACAACATTTACACAACACCACCTACACAATGTGTACACAACCCCACCTACACAATGTGTACACAACACCACATGTACATAGCACCACTTTCACAACCCTTTCACAACACCACATGCATGACGTGTACATAACACCGCATGTAAAAAACACCACATGCACAACATATACACATCACCACCCACACACAACACCACATGCACACAACACCCCATGTACAACATATACACAACACCACATGCACATGACACCACATGTACAAAATGCACACAACGCCATATGTTCAAAACATTGCATATACAACATGTACATAGCACCATATGTACACATCACTGCATATGTAACATATACCTAGTACCATATGAACACAACACCGGATATAAAACATGCGCACATCACCATATGTACAAAAAACCACATATCCAACATGCCTGCGACACCATATGTACACAACACCACATATCAAACATGTGCACAACCGCATATACAACATGTACACAACACCATATGTACATAGCGCCACATATACAAAACTTACACAACAACATATGTACATAACACTGCTTATACAACACGTACATAACACCATATGTACGTAGCACTGCTATACAACATGTACAAAACACCATCTATACACGACACTGCATAAAAAACATGTACACAACATAACAGGTACAAGATTTGCAACATGTACAACATATACACAATAGTAGTACTGCACATCTCGAAACCACACTATCTCTACCAAGAAACCGTTGCTTCTAGTGTCTTTCCACTATCCATGCTTGTTACAACATGTTGCAGATCGCATTGATTTCATTCCGCTGATGTATCCCTCAACATAGATTGTCCATAACATAAACATAGACATAATATAATCACATAATATCAATTCATATCCACATGATACTGACCTCATATATATGTTAGGGATATTCTTCCCACTCGATTCCTCATAAAACTGGGAACCTCTTCATGCCATTCACTTGCATAAGCAGTCACTCCTCCACAAGAATGATCCCTAATTACCCTATCGGCAACAACATACATACCTACATATATACATATAATCATTAGTATAAATCAATCATAATCATTGACGACCCTGTGATACAATGACTTACAAACATACATGTATATAAACATTAGCATGAAAAAACCATGACCTCTAATGATCCTTTCAAACAACAACATACATACATAAATATATACTTATAAACATTAGCATCAAACAATCATAATATCTAATGAATATATCAGAAAAAAACATACATACATACATGTATATGTATATATGCATTAGCATAATCATGATCACACCATAATTACCAGATATCATAAGGTGTAGGTTAAGAGAACTCCCTTTATCCACGCACACCAGGAACAACAATGAGAAAAATTGTTCTCAACATATCCAAGGAATCTCATGCCTCAAACCCATATACTTTACCTTTCATGTTACCTTTCTCATGACTTTCCTTCCACCGTCCATTTACCCCAATGGACCCAACCAATCCAATTGGCTATAATATTCTTACCTTCAGTTGCCCTGCATTCATGCATCAAAATCATCCCTGTCTTTGATTACCTTCTAGGTTTCATTCAAGTCTCCCCAATATCAATTAAATTTCCTCTTTCCCAACTAATTTCCAAGACCCTAAAAACATAAAAGTCAAGAACAAGAAAAAAATAAGAAGAAAACCATGAAAAACCAATAACAATATGACACCATAAAAAAAGTGGTATGGCCATGATCGAGACACAAACAGAACTGCAAATCAAGCACCAAAAAATCACAAAGCACCGAAAGCAAAAAACTAGAAACAAACTCCATGACTCAACCCCATGGGTTCTCAATGCTTCCAAGGGAAATCTCAACCCAATTCTTCTTCAATATTTCATGGTAGTCTCTTTTTCCATGAAATACATTGCATCATACTACCATAAACACATAATCTTCATTGTATAGATAAATTTAACAATATACCAGTTATCTTAACTTTTTGTACTTAGCACGCTGACCAATAATTAAACACAGACATCCATCATCTCTCAAGAAACTTTGATTCCTTGAAAAATCCTACCATAACTAGAAACATTTATACCAGTCAAATACACGTTCATGAATATGACACATATCCACATAATTTCAGATGAAATCAAGCTTGAGAAGACTTCTTGTATGCAAAGCACTCATTCGTTTGGAATATTTGTTTCCAATCATAGCCAAAGGAATTCTCACCCTATTCCTTTCTTTTACCTTTCACCTTGATAAAATTGAGTCTTATTATATGATATCACATCACTCGGCTATTATTTATATAAAAAAATCATTTTTTACCTTATCATGCTAATACCAAACATGTTTCCCTATGACTTCTCACACATGTCAGTCACCTGTTCTAAATATCAAGACATCATGTCTAATATTTTGAAATAAACCATTAATAAGACTAAAAAACATGTCATAATCAACAGTCAACTCACATTCATAGTCATAATACTAAAAATAGCACCCACTTTTCACTCAAGTGCATATCAGCTGTCTCAACACATATTATGTTAGTACAATCGTCTTAAACAAGATCATTCCTTCAAAATAAACCATTAATAAGACTAAAAAACATGTCATAATCAACAGTCAACTCACATTCATAGTCATAATACTAAAAATAGCACCCACTTTTCACTCAAGTGCATATCAGTTGTCTCAACACATATTATGTTAGTACAATCGTCTTAAACAAGATCATTCCTTCATTCAATATTACAAACACATATTCATATCATGCAATCAATCAAACATTCAAAAATCTGTAAACATACCATGTTAGATAAGCCAATATATGACATAATCAAACTCATACCTCAATGCATCCCAGGGGAGGCTATCACATCTGCACAAGTAAATCCAAATCAATATGACATAATATCATAAATATACCGACTCATACTTGAATATCATAACCATAACCATATGCACAAGCGAAACCAAATTAGCACGATACATAATAACATCAATATCTTGATTGCAATCACCACAAGCATCATGTGTATGACTGGAACACATATAACAACAAGTTAATTATCAACATGACTAACCAATGTGCGTGCATATGACCACACTGATTAACTAGCATCTATCATGCATTTAACCACAACAACAATATAATAATAGACATGTATATAACCCTAATGAATATAACAATCTGTTAACTAACATACTGCATTCCCAACATGTAAACCTGTATAATGACCATCTCTTACCTCGAGGTCCAATGCTGCAACCTAGCTCTAATGATTTGCATCTCTTGCTCTATCTCATCCAACACATTAACATCATAGCATATCAACAACATCATGATGAAAAAAATGCAACAATGACTATCAAAATTCATGCATAACAATCACATAGACAAATAACATGCATCCATAACAAACACATTCTATTCATCTAGTCCAAGTGTTGAACTGTGAGGTCTGATACCACTCTGTGGTATCATATATCACCCAAAGAGAATGGAAACCTACTCTGATACCATCCTATAACAACCCCTCCCTTATCTACCTAGGTTCATCAACCTGTCATGGTAAACATAAGGCAAATAGCTACTATGACATGTCTCAACCTCCTAAGTAAAATTAAGAAAGTGGAACCGAAGAAAAAAAAACTTTACTAACCTTCCTCAGGAGCTACAAGACCCCCAAGAGCTAAAACACCCTGCCAGGTGCCCAAACCTTGAGGTAACTTACTTTTTAAGTGATATGGGCTCCCCTTTGCAGGAATAACACTGCATAAATTCGAATATAGGCCTATAGTCACATGCATAAGCCTACAAGGTAGCAAATGCAGTCCCATTTTCACAGTTTTGTACCTGTGACCACATAATCTGAGCCACCTTTTAAGGGCTAGTCTCTAGACCACCAACCAAAACTTGATGAGACTTTCCAAAACAATAAATGACACAAAGATAAAGCCTTTAACACAAAAATTTATCAAATATTTGACCTAAATATGCCTAACCATGACAATCATTTCGTCAAACATATTGAGAACATGTAATCTATAGGTCATGAATGCATATCTGATCATATGAGTCTGAAACTTATCTCAGAATCACCAAGAAGGTAAAATTCCCTTTCATAATAAATTCAATAAAATCTAACGGCTCATGCATTCATTAACCATTCATCATCAAATCCAACATATATAGAGCCATAGCTAGAACGTATTATGAAACAATGCATATAACAAACATATAACCAAAATAATAACCATGATAGAACAACCATTAATGCCACATAATAAAAATTATAATTATTCATGAAATACAAGAGGGAAAATAGATCTTATTAACATATGAAAAATCCAACCAATTCAAGGAATTCCACGTACCACCCGACCATAGATTGGTTTGAACCAAATCTTTCTTTCAGCCAATCACCCTCATGCCATATTCCAAGCATGAATGTGGGATCTCATGGAATAACCAGAAAAAAAAAAAAAAAAAAAAAAAAAAAAAAAAAAAAAAAAAAAAAAAAAAAAAAAAACAAAACAAAACAAAACAAAAAAAACAAAAACAAAAACAAAAAAACAAAAAAACAAAAAACAAAAACAAAAAAACAAAAAACAAAAACAAAAAAACAAAAAACAAAAAAAACAAAAAAACAACAAAAAAAAAACAAAACAAGGGCTTCCAAAGGAAATTTGCCTCAAACCTCAACCAATGATTCCATCTATTGGTCAGACATCACTAACCATCACTAGAGCGGTCTCTACCCAAGATGTCTAGGGCTTTAGAGCATTTTTTCCAACCCTACTCTAGGACTAGTAACTCAATCCACAATTGTTGCAAGGCTCTAGAGTGTTTTTCCAACCAAGGCTCCAAGACTCGTAACTCAACCCAACAAGGGCTCCAAAGCATTGTTCCAACCAAGGCTTTAGGAGTAGTAACTCAACCCAAGTTGTTCCAGAAATTCCAGAGCGTTTGTCCAACCAAGGCTACAAGAACTCGTAACTTAACCCACAACCATAAGGAACATGAATACCAATCAGAAAACAAATGGAAATGCACACAACACCATGACTATCCAGGAAATGGCAAGGCTAGGCAAAACCACTATAAATCGAAGCAATCCTCCATGCCAATCATAACTCATAACCAAGAAACCACATGCATGTACCATGCATGACAAAACTATCAAGGAAACGATACACACAACTCGATACCTGAAAAGCAATATAGCTATAGTCATTGATCCACTTGTTCCCTTGCGCTCTCCTTCTTTCCTTTTCCTTCTTACTCCAAATCCAAGTGATACTAGAATTCTAAAACAATGATCTATGCGTGAGAGAATAGAATAGAGCTCCAAAAATGAAATCACAAAACCTAACACTGGCTAAAAGCATAGCCAAAGCCATGAACTAATTCTCAGAAGCCTTTTTATCATTGAGGCCTCTATTTTTTTCATTTTCCTTCATTTTCCCTTTAATTTTCTTCTCATGCAAATTTGTGACCCGTCACCTTCCTTTTATCCTATTTTCCTCTATTTTATAAATAAAATTTTAATTTATGCATCTTTTCCTTAGCCACAATAAACCGAAGTGACACCCACTAGGATGCTTTTCTCGCCATTCAACTTTGAATACGTGTCCCATGACCTCAGTATTATATTTTTTTACATGGAAATCAACCAGTGGTTGTTATAGATTCGAGATTTACCTTTAAGATTGGAGAAAATGACTTTGAGAAAACCTTTTAACCCCAGTCGCAAATCCACCTCTCCTTTAGGTTTCCAATTCTAATGGATCCAACGTTTCGGTTCCTTTTTCATAGGCCAACTCCTTATGAATTTGCAGATGAAAGCATGATCCCTCATGCAATTACTGTGATCATATAAACATGTCGATGGGATGATAAATCTAGGGGTTTCAGAGGCCTTAGGGATACATTGACCCCACAATCCCATTTTCCATTTATCACCTAGAACAAGAAGTTGTGAAAATCCCGAGGATCCATTTTTTCTTTGCCATGAAAATTCTGACTAGTTAGTGCACTTCGGAAGGAGGGGTAGCCTCATCCGTTTTCTCACAGTAGGTTTCCCACCAGTACTTGACATGGGGGGTAGCTTTGAGGAGTGCAAAAATAATCTTCTCCTGATCGGAAAAATCATGAACTGAGAAATATCCTTCTAATAGATTCAACCATCTATCTATGACATTTGCATCTATTTGACCCTCAAATATAGGAGTGTCAAACTTTACTTGTACCTTAAAGGGAGTCGTGCCTCTAGAGTGGTTGCTGGATGCAGATGCGCCGTCGGTGGGCAGTCGTTGAAGGATTTGGGAAAAGTTATCCATCATCGCGTTCCTTTGCTTTTCGAGGGCCTCCTTGAGCAATATTTTGATAGGATCTTCTACTCCCTCATCTTTCTTTTCGTCCCCCATGGGCGTCCGTTGGGGTTTGTGATGTTGATCTTGCAAAGGTTCCACTAGATCGAGCCCTAAATCCTTATACCCCGACCTCATTGGGGACATGAAAATAAGGATCTAGAAAAAGCAGCCCGCTCTGATACCACTAATCCGAATTTATGCAGGAACACAACAGAATATAGAAATAACCATAAACATAGAAATACAAGAGAAATAAGGCTTCATTTCATTAATATCAAATCATAGAAATATGCTTACAAACATGATGGAAATAAAATAGCTAGGGTGTTGGTAGTGAATCTCTGAGAAGAGATGTGGCGACTACAGACCTCTGAACTGTATTACAATGAGGCTCGAGGGCCTATTTATTATGGAGAAACAATGGAGAATTCTAAACGTCCAAAAACCTAACCCTAGGAGATGAAGCGCCAAAGCTATGGGCCCCGTTTGGGTAAATTGGTGTTTCAACTTCCCAGGGATGTAACTTCGGCATACTATCTCTGTTTTGGGCTTCAAAATGGCTCCGGAAGTTGAGGACCCGAAAAAATACTAAAAATAGTAAGTTGTGAAAAAAAACTGAAAGAGACAATGGTGGGGCCCCAAGTGGAATAGGCGGGTGGCCACCAATATCCACCTGGATCAATCGTTACTAATCAAATTTTATCATGTATAAATATAACACACTTCCTTATACAAATTGACTTTGTAAAATTAATTTGCACAAGTATGAGATTTTTTCCTAAATGGTACATGTATGTGTTCTCAAAATAATCCACTAGAGGAAACATAATATTGATGCAAACAAATGACCGTCATCAACCATATGGTATTACCCAATGAAAGAGTCTAATTAGACATTTCTTCAATCAAATCGAAAGTTGTCCAATTGTGGCTTGAGTGTCATATATACTTTATTCTATTATGTTTTTTTCCATAATATAATGCAATACATAAAATGTAGAAATCTAAATGAAGATTACGTAAATGAGAGTATTGAGATGTAGCAAGTGCAACATGAAAAATGCAACTATCTAAATCCTCATTAAAGGAGAGAAAGAGTAATATCTAGGAATGCAACCAACTATAGGGAGAATAGTCCCATTGTTACTAGAAATGAAACTAAGTTGGACCCTACTAAGTATTATTTTTTACAGGGTTATTATAATTTTATGATTATTTTACTGAATATATATTTTAAAAATATACTAGGAAATTTTGTAAAAATATATATATACATACTTTATCATATGAATCATTGTAGCTAGCATAGTTTTTTGTCTAAACGTTTTGAAAAGAACTATGATGTAATCTTCATGTAGGCACAGATATAATTTTATTAATATAAATTTCCCCATTTATGATTTAAAAAAAAGGAATCAATATGAAAAGGATAGAATCTTATGAAATTTAGGGGCTTTGAATTTTTCGAATAACAATGGAGAAGTCCTCAATTACTGTTAGAACACTCCAATTGTAGGATAAGCATTGAATGCATTTCATTAATAAAATGCAAATAGAAAGGAAATATTCTTGACCTTTTGATTCATCTTCCAAGGTATTTTCGAATCTCAAGGACAATCTATATTCACTTGACTCTTAGTGAATAATCCCAAATAAATTAGGTTTTGAATACCCCTTCCTCCCTTCCCCGCCGCCTCGCCCCCCCCTCCCCCTCCCCACCCCCCCCCGCCCCCCACCATCCCAATTCTAAAGGGGTGTATATGAGCCCAAGGAGGGATTTGAAATTTGGAAGTCGATAACAACCAATGGATAAATGTTCTCTTTAAATATGGTGGTATAAGGAAGACCACAAAAAAATGGGTAGAAGATGTCAAAGTCTTCTAATAGTGGTGATTTAAGGATGACCACAAATAAAAAGGGTAGCAAAAGTTGAAGTCTTCTAATGGTGGTGGTTTAAGAAAGAACACCAGCTCTCGAACTTAGCTCAAAGTAGTTCATGGAACAATTCTAAATTCAGCCAGAAATTGATCTCTTCCCCATATTTTAGATATAAGGTGAGAAGATGGAAATCTAACCATTGTAAGATACACAACAATGAACTCAACAATGTGATTGATATCTCTTATTGGTTGTTGAAGGCTATTTCCAAGAGAAAATATTTTCAAGGTGAATATTCCGTCTTGAAGTAGTTTTTGGAAAATTTGTTTGAATGATAAGTATGTTTTCCACAATTCTCACAATGATGAAGATCAAAACATTGATATTTCATGTGGCCAACTCAATGACAATGTTAGCATTTGATATTATGGTGTGGATATGGGGCAGGAAAAGATGAGATTTTTTGAAGAAACCTAGTGCTTTGAAACCAGATTGGGTTCAAATAGTTTGGAATGTGAAAAGCCACTTAATTTTCATAACTAAGATTAGTTATGTGCTTGTAATTGATAACTTCTTCTTAAGGTCCGATGATGGGCTTGGAAAGTGCAAGATGAACTTCCGAATATTCATTTGAATATGCTCCTAAAGTGACATCATGTGTTGGTTGTTGATAAGTTTCTTTCTCTAACTCAAAAAGAGAAATATTCTAAACAAAAATAGTTTAGAATGATGATTTCTCTATTGTAGTTCACCATGTTGAAGGTGAAATTCAAGATAGAGAAACTCAATTTTGTTCTATGCATCTTGGAAACAGATTAGAATACTGGTGAGAGCTCCTTTATTGATTTTGAGTGTGTTGTAAATAATATATAATATTAGAGCATTCAGTAACTCTAATAAATCACCAGTTTGATCCATTTTGTCAACAAATCAAGATCGAAAAATTAGGGATGTTAGGTTGAATTGAAAATGAACTTGCTTATAATTTAATTTAAATTATTTTCAAAAGAAGTACAAGATACTCCATGAGACTGAATTTAGTAGTACACAAAGCTAAGATATTTGAGGACTAATGTATTTTACTGCAACAAAACAAAGTAAATCTAAATATGGGAAAGATGAGAAATATAAGCTCTTTGCAATATATCTCTCAAATTGAAACTTGTGTTCTGATGTTTATTAGGCTTAATAATGATTGTTTAAAAGATATATGGGCCACAATACCTCACTCACACACAAATATCAACAATATGTATCAAAATTTTGATAAAAAATTAGCAAAATAAGTTTGCAGACTCAACTAAGAAGGAGAGAACAACTTGGTATGTGAATATTTTTAGATTTGAAGAATATATAAACAACTCATATGAATATGTGGCAAATTATTTTTCACTCTTGGAAACGTAACTCAAACCACTTCAAACCATGTAGGAAGACACCATAACTCGTCCAATGTTTCTATGGTCGAGATTGCCAATCCCCCCATTATTTTTTAACTAGACTTAAAGGATGGAAGTATATTGTGGTCCAACATGAGTAAAAAAGAGTCCAAGGAAACCAAAATAATTCAATGTGGTAAAAATACTTGACTTGTTACAGAAAAGAATATATTGGACTAGCGCCTTCAGGATGCCACTAGGAAATAATATTGTTGAGAATTGTAGCACACCATCCATTTACCTAAAAATAACTCTACGATTAAAATTCATTCAAATTGATCCATATATCAATAATAAATATGAGGTAACAACATGGAAGGATGAAATATAACTAATATAATCTATAAGTATGCCTTTTTGTTATATGTTTGTGAGAAAAACCCCTTTTCTTCAAATTTATGAACTTGAGGAATCAACACAATTGGAAATGTGGTAATTCCTCTTCAAATGATTCCAATTGATATGAAACTACTCCCATAGGATATATATAGGAATGGTGTTGCATAGAGAGGCATATATGTCATCTCTATGAAGCTAATAATAATATGTATTAACAATATGGATTTTATGAGCAAAAGTGGGAACTAGTTAACAAACTATTCAAGAGTTTTGAAGTTGTTTTTAAAGTACACAAAATTTCCTAGATATAAAGAATTAGGTATGTTTATTACCATAGGGAAATCATGTTGGGAACAAGGGCACGTCACAAATTAACCTTGATGGTTGGTGTCTTGCCAATATTTGGTCTCAAAGGCCTCTATTTCCTAAATACCCACTTGTTTGTCATAGTTATGGTGGTTCAACCACAAATTGGAGTGTTGATTGTGAAAATATTGATTTCCATAAGGCATAAAAATGATGAATCCAAGTGTAAATTATGGTGTGAAATTGAGAACACATATTCATCCCATGAAGTTGAATCTAGGCCCACTAAGACTGAGATTGGTGACCCTATATCTGACTGCAATTTAAAAAGCTCCTCATATATGGAAGGTAAAAAACTAAATGGACACAAGTTTTCCATAAAGTATTATTAGAATTCACATATTTATATCCTAAAAAAAGGTAAAGTGCTAAAAAATTAACAACCCAAACCATAGATAAATTAAATTCCTCCATACAAAATATGGATCCAACCTCATAGCATGACACTATATTCTCCATTATTTTATATTATTTGAAGTATTGGTATTGTAATTTCCAAAGTGACCTCCAAGTCAATTACGATGCAACAGAGTAATTTCACATCGATCCATAAGACACAAATGCTATATAATCATGATAGAATAATGGATGGAGTTGAAACCTTAACTATAATCCCTAATTGGAAAACAAGTTTTTGTGGAGAAGCTATGAAACTATCTCAAATTTCATAATTAGGATACCATTTCCATTTCCATCAACATGTCATTTAGAAAGCTCTTTCCTAGTGAGATCACATATTCTTCATTACATAATGATAAACTGTTGAAGATTGCAATAAGAAACAGTGAAATTGGCATCCAAAAACAACATCCTTGATCCTAGTGAAAATTAAGAACCTCAACTAGGTGGGGCCCACAGGCTATTTTTAGGTGTATTTCTATTTTGAGAATGGTGAGAAAATTCTATTTATAACGAGAATCTATTTTTAGAATGGTGAGAAAATTATATTTAT
Source organism: Pinus albicaulis (assembly GCA_034641835.2). Classification (NCBI taxonomy): domain Eukaryota; kingdom Viridiplantae; phylum Streptophyta; class Pinopsida; order Pinales; family Pinaceae; genus Pinus; species Pinus albicaulis. Next base: position 1,477,320,246 of record CM076580.1, read on the forward strand.
AGATGAGGTTCTATTTTTAGATGCAAGTGCGAAGTCTATTTATAGATCGCATCTCTAAATATAGAATGCATGTCGATTATTATTATCTCTTAATAATAATTGGACAATAAATATTAATCTATTCTCTTGAAGCACTTGATTTCAGTTAACTGAAGTGGAAAACCATTTAGCTGAAGGAATTTTGAGTTCTAAGGTTGGTTGGTGGGACATGCAAGTGGACTTAGTTGTAACTGAGTGATTCAAAGTTGTAACAGAGTTGGACGTGTAGTTATGTGAGTTGTAAAGTAGTTTAACTCAGTAAAGTGAGTTAAACTCAGTTGTGCTAGTTGTAACCAAACATACACTAGTGAGAGATCAATGAATTAATTATTTAATTAATTCACAAGTAGTGGTCTCACATGCAACTAAATATTTACTATTGTTAACTACATGCATGTCAGATCCAGTGGAGACCCAGTTGAGAGATAGGTGAAAGCGACAATTTGACTATCAGTTGGGACATTAACGGGTGCACTCATGCAACCACACACACATTGGATGTGCCTATGAGTATTGTGCAGTCAAGGAAGCAAAGTATGATTCATTCAGGGGTCCTTGACCATCAGGGATTGCACAGTGGAGGAAGGTTGTCAAAAGGCAGTAAATTGGCGCATGTATTTGACAATTTTTGTATGACAGTGTGAGACAATTGTATATTGTACTAAGAGATCTTGGATTAGAGTTTTGTATGAGATTGTTTCATGATCCATGATATATACATAATATATGATAGTGGGGTTTTTAGCTTTATTCTTTCTCAATAAACATCTTTGTTATGTGTGATTGATCTTTCTTCATGTGTTTGCAATTGGCGATCGTGTTTTAGATTCTGCAGATTTTGTAGAAGCCATTATGTATTTAACAATGGCATATAATTGTTAGATCAAGAGAATTCGGGCAATACATAATTGTATTAAAATTTCTACATGGTATCGGAGCAAAGAAGATTGCAATTTTGAAGCAGTAGTTGAGTTTGTTGGTGGAAACAATTCGAATTTGCTGCAAGAATTTCTTGGTGCAACAGTTGAGTAAATATCAAAATGGCTTTCAATCGCTTGCGGTTAGAGTATGCACTCGAGGGCAGCTCAAACTACATTTCTTGGAAGGACAAGATGGAGGCGGTGCTCGAAGTTAATGGCTTGAAGGAATTCATCGATAGAGATGTTCCTAAGCCTACTTCGACAGATGTTGCATTACTTGATGCATGGAAAAAGAAAGTAGCAAGGGTGAGGAGGATTATTTTGGAAGGTATGCGAGACCATATTGTCTCAAGCCTTCATGGGAAAGCCACTCCATATGCTCTGTGGAAGGCTTTGATGGATCTTTTCCAAAGCAGCAGCGACCATAGGAAATTGGCACTCAATGATAAACTCAGAAAGATCAAGATGGAAAAGAACGACGTTATTCCAGTATAGTTAACAAAGTTTTTCCAATGCAGGGATGAGCTTGGGAGTGTAGGAGTAAGTGTTACTAATGATGATTTGGTGAGCTTGGATCTCTTGGGACTTCCTAAGAGTTGGCACAACCATGAAGACTCTGTCAACGGACGAGAAAAACTATAGGATTGGGAACGACTGTGGTTGGATCTAGTGCAGGAAGAGTTCAGGAAGAACACTGGAGATGGCTCTTCATCAAAGCTTGATGATGAACAAGAGTGTGCTTTGGCTGCTAAGGAGAAGAAGGGGAAGGGGAAGAAATTCCATTCTAAATCTGAGGCCGGTGAAGATGGAAAGGAGCACAACATGTCTAAAGTTAAGTGTTTTCACTGTCACGAGTGTGGACATATTACCACAAATTGTCCACATAAGAAGAAGAACAAGATGGCTGCTGGAGATGCAGTTGGTGAGGCTCTTGCCTCGCAATTTGAGCTTGACTTCTCATTGATCACATGCATGGTGTCAAGTGCATTGGGATCACGGTGGTACTTGGATAGTGGTGCTTCCTTTCACATGACGAGAGATAAGAAAATTTTCAGTGACTTGGAGGAGAAAGATATCCAGATGCATATTGAGTTGGGTGATGATGGATGATACAGTGCGACTGGAATTGGTACCATTACCTTTCAGAGGGTTTCATGTAAACTCTTTCATTTAAAAGATGTTATGCATATTCTAGGGTTGAAGAAAAATTTAGTCTCAGTCGCAATGTTAGAGGATAGAGGCTAGCATGTTGTCTTTAGTGAAGGAAAGGTTTTCCTGGGACAAAAAGCAACAGGGAAAGCCAAGAAGGTTGGGATTTGAGTTAAGAATCTCTATAGACTTGATGTAGATGGGCATTCTATTGAGCTTCCTACTATTGGGAAATGTGATAAAGCCATGTAATTGACACTTGAGAGGGAGCAGGAATTGCATGGAGGTAAGAGTGAACCTCGGGATGTGGAGTAGCCATAAGATGAGGATCATTGAGTGGGAGAAACCACTCATGCAGAGAAATTTCGTGCCAAATGGGTAGAGGGAGTGCATGCAGCTATACCACCAGGTGAGAGGTGGGGCGACATGCATAGATAACCCTAAGAAGAAATTTCTACGCAGGATTCATTAAGATGGTGTGGATCTCATGAATTGAAACTAGCTACAAGGAGCCCACAGTACAACAGTAGCAGGATCAGTTGGATTGATGCAGTCAGATGTCGGAAGGACATGAAATCAAAGTGACAGTGTTGGATACTAGAGTGCAAATCAGAGTTGACAACAAGCGCAGAGTGCATGGATGCAGAGGTCAACAACGCAGTGGTTCCTGAAGACGTGTAGTTGGTACCAACAGAAGTCAGAAGACTGTGATGACAGATGCATTATACTGATTCAGTTGGTTGGAGGCTATTCAATTTTGGAAGTGTTGCATGTGCAAGAAACACTAGAGAAGTGTAGCATACAAGAGTTGCAGGGCACATGCATGGAGTTGCATGGCGCATGCAAAGGTTGCAAGGCGAATGCATGGAGTTTCACGTTGCATGCAAATACATTACTTTCTTGTTGAGAGGGAACGTTGAAGATTGCAACAAAAAATAGTGAAAATGGCATCCGGAAACAACATCCTTGATCCTAGTAAAAATTAAGCACCTACACTAGGTGGGGCCCGCAGGCTATTTTTAGGTGTATGTCTATTTTTATAATGATAAGCAAATTCTATTTATAGTGGGAGTCTATTTTTAGAATGTTGAGAAAATTCTATTTATAGATGAGGTTCTATTTTTAGATGCATGTGCGAAGTCTATTTATAGATCGCATGTCTAAATATAGAATGCTTGTCAATTATTATTATCTCTTAATAATAATTGGACAATAAATATTAATTATTCTCTTGAAGTACTCGATTTCAGTTAACTAAAGTGGAAAACCATTTAGCTGAAGGAATTTGGAGTTCTAAGGTTGGTTGGTGGGACATGCAAGTGGACTTAGTTGTAACTAAGTGATTCAAAGTTGTAACAGAGTTGGATGTGTTGTTATGTGAGTTGTAAAGTAGTTTAACTCAATTAAGTGAGTTAAACTCATTTGTGCTAGTTGTAACTGAACATACACTAATGAGGGATTAGTGAATTAATTATTTAATTAATTCATAAGCAGTGGTCTCACATGCAACTGAAGATTTACTACTGTTAACTACATGCATGTCAGATCCAGTGGAGACCCAGTTGAGAGATAGGTGAAAGGGACAATTTGACTATCAGTTGTGACATTAGTGGGTGCACTCATGCAACCACACACACATTAGATGTGCCTATGAGTATTGCGCAGTCAAGGCAGGCAAGTATGATTCATCAGGGGTTCTTGACCATCAGGGATTGCGTAGTGGAGGCAAGCTGCCAGGAGGCAGTAAATTGGCGCATGTATTTGCCAATTTTTGTATGACAATGTGAGATGATTGTATATTGTACTGAGAGCTCTTGGATTAGAGTTTTGTATGAGATTGTTTCATGATCCATGATATATACATAATATATGATAGTGGGGTTTTTAGCCTTATGCTTTCCCGGTAAACATCTGTGTTATGTGTGATTGATCTTTCTTCATGTGTTTGCAATTGGCGATTGTGTTTTAAATTCCGCAAAGATTTTGTAGAAGTGATTTTGTATTTAACAGTGGCATATAATTGTTAGATCAGGAGAATCCAGGCAATACATAATTGCATTAAAATGTCTACATCAACCTCTCAATTTTATGAATACACTGATGTTATTGTTTTTGAACACCACAAACAATCACATGACCCTACATGTTTGAAGTCTTGTGTAATGTTGAAAAACTAAAAATTAATTTCAATACAAACTATCCCAAACCTTTTTGAAACCTCATTGGAAAATATAGTTTTCTTTTGATGGACAAATATCTCCCAAAGAAGCTCCACAAAATAACTTTAAATCACGTCACTCTAAACAATTGTGAGTTTTCATCTTTAGAATATAAAAATGTTCCTCGTGCCAATTTTGTTTTATTATGAGAGGCTAACCCATGATGATATTTGAGGATTAAATCAAGTAATGTAGGATAAGATGAGGGACCAAAGAGCAATGATCTCACATGGGTTTTTTAGAGCACAAGAGTGCATTGAACAAACAAACGAGTGCCAAAATCGTAGAGAATTTCAGACTAGAGAAGAACAAATAGAGTAACACCTAACTTGCATATAGATAAAATGAGTATATAGCATCGAGAATGTAAAGAAACTCCATGACATTGAGTAGAGGAAACATGTGTGGAATGTTGGATTTGACAAGTGCAAAGTTGATATGCGCAAGAGAGTGCCTAGCAAAGAATAGGATCACAAAAGCTAAATCGTCACACAAGTGCAAGAGATATTGAATGCTCAGAGGAAATTTCATATACACTTTGACTCTTCATATTCTCTCAAGTGAATAATCCCAAACGGACTAACTTTCCAACAATTACATCGATCCCCATTAACTTTGGGATGCACACGCCTTCATAAAGTGGCAATGATTTAGTTTGGCAATTTGGTTCTTTGAGGATATACTTAGCCCCAAGTGTAATTGAATTCACAATTTCCTTTGTGATTATAGATTACCTCCCACCTACCCCTTTTTTTTTAATGTCTAAAATAATAAATACAAATGTTTGTATAAAACCCTGACACAAAACAATTAACATAAATTTTATGGGTGTTGACTAGATGTAACTAAGATGGTTGGGAGAAATGTTGTTATCCTCCCAACCCAAATTTAACTCTCTCTCATAACCTGGAGTCTTATTATTTAAAAATTTCTTAAAAACCAAAACATATATATTTCTAATATAAAATATAAAATTCTCTCTCTCTATATAAACAAAATTTGTTTTTTATTGCATAGAGGTGCTCTTGAGGCCAATATGGAAGTTATGTTATGTAAACATTGACTCAATCAAATTACATAAAAATAAAAATAAAAATAATAATGATTAATAATTAAACCAACCTAGATCCATCTTAACTTTATATCTATTTAGAAAGATCAAATCTTTTAAGTACAAATATTTCTTCAAATTTTACACTCAAAAAAGAGATGTACATGTTGAAAAAATTACTTCCCATAAACACTTAATAAATAAGAAATTAAAATAAATATAAACTGATACACGTTGAAAAAACTATAAACACCCCTTCATGTTAAGTGTAGGAAATGAAATTCATTCTCTCACCCTTTGTAATTTGATATATGATATTTGACCTGACATTCTTTTGTAATTAGATAGTGCTCTTCCACGTGACATTAATACATGATTCTAATAATTTATTTGTAAGGATCTATCTTTCTTGTTAATAAGTTTATTTTGGGGATCTCTTAGGAATATTCTTGATTTACTTTGTCATTCCTTTTAAATTAAGGAGTATTCTTAAACGAGTGGTGGGAACATTGTACTATGATGATAAGGTACTTAGATTTCCAAAGATCAAATAAATTATTATTCTTCCCTGAAATAAATCAGAGTACATTTTTATTATATGTCGGTGATTAATCAATCCAATCAAATCTAGGATAGATCACGCACTTTAATATGAAATTTAGTGCTCCCGTCCTTGTAAATAGATTTGAAAAGCTAAGGGGAAATCAAATAGTAATAAATAATTTAGTTTTATTATAATAATAATTATTTTAAACAATATATATACGTGATAATTTTGACATCGAATCAATGTTTTTATTATAATATTTTGATGTGGTAGGTTAATTTAAAAGTATTATTATTTTCTTCTCCGTAAAAGGAAGGAAGGAAGGAAGGGAGGGAGAGAGGGAGGAAGGGAGGGATTTATAACATCAAGAGTACATCTAAGAGCTTGTATGCTAGACATATCGGGATTTTATGGCTTAGCAAGCGCTGAGACTCCTTGAGCGTCAGGAGCATACTCCTTGAGTCTTATCACAATGGGTCAGATTTTATGACTTGGCAAGAGCTGAGACTCCATGAGCATTGGGAGCCTACTCCTTGAGCCTTATCACAATGGGTCGAAGATGTCCCTTTGTGGGATTCGAAGTCGGGTGGAACTCGTTGGAGTAATCTAGGCATTTAGTGGTTTATAACATCAAGAGTCCATCTAAGAGCTTGTATGTTAGACATATCGAGATTTTATGGCTTAGCAAGCGCTGAGACTCCTTGAGCGTCAAGAGCATACTCCTTGAGCCTTATCACAATGGGTCAGATTTTATGACTTGGCAATAGCTGAGACTCCATGAGCTTTGGGAGCCTACTCCTTGAGCCTTATCACAATGGGTCGAAGATGTCTCTTTGTGGGATTCGAAGTCGGGTGGAACTCGTTGGAGTAATATGGGCAAGGACCAAAATCAAATGTAATGTTTACCACTATAACACCAAGAGTATATCCAATAGTCCGTAAGCTAGATATATCAAGAATGTATGACTTAGCAAGAGCTGAGACTCCTCGAAGGTGGGGCAACCTACTCCTTGAGCCTTTTTGCAAACCTTGTGGGATTTGAAACCAGATGGGAGGGATAACATCCCATTGTACCAACTACTCAGTGGTCCCATGAAGAAACAACTATATGTCTAAAAATATTATTAATTAATAATATCTATGAATTAGGAATAGTAAAAATAAGAGTTTTTACGATTTTAAAAAAATATTTAAAATGTCATACAATTAATGATTGAGAATCCTTACAATAATTAAATAAAAGTTTATTTTTTATTTCAAAGATTCAAATTAGTAATAAAAAAAAAATTCACACTATTTGTAATTGAGAATTCTACTATAATTATAAGAATTATGATAAAACACATTCAAGTAGATCATAAGCTCAGCTTTATATTTTACTAAGTGCAATACAAAGCCTCAAATATCTAGAAAATCTCATAATTTCAATTTTTCACACTAAGAAAAAGCATGAAGATCTAATGAAAAATAAAGAAGTAATTGAAATTAAAAATTAATAGACATAAAATCACCTATTACATCCCTTCATATTTTGATTTAATGCAAGTACAAAGTTAATCACCAATAAGTTGATTTAATGTGAAGTACAAAGTTAATCACTCAAAAAGTGTCAATCGTGAATAAGTACTATAAGTAATGCTCAATAGGATTAATTACTCAACAATTTGACTTAATGTCAAGTAAAAATTTAAATCACTCAAAAAGTGTGAGTCATGCATAAGTACCACAACCAATGCTCAATATTAAATGTGAAGAGGCTCCTCATCCTTTCAAGCACACTCCAATTTATAAGAGCTCGTAGCAGACTTTAAATTGACGCTCATATGTACGTTTTGAGCTTTTCAAGTCGTCAAATACATGTTATTTCAAAATATACACATTATTATTAACTCGTGAATAATTTCTAAAAATTTCATAATGACTGGCATATAATAAAATCACAAATTTTAATATATATATATATATATAATTGACATGTATTTAAATTTTATACCAGGTTGACAATACCCACTACCTTGAGTCAGAGTCTCTTAAAAGGCACTATTGTTGAACAATTAATGGCCAAAATCTAGATCATCCACCATGTGTTCTAACTTTGACCCTCTAGGATTTTTATGTTGTCCAATGTCCATAAATAAAGAGGGCTAGTTGGTCATTGCTAGTAGCTACCTTGCTCGAAAATGACACTAGAGCTTGAACATGTAGGTTAATAAGGCATGCCAGGATGCCCTACGGTCTACCTCACTATCTGTATCATTTTATGCTTCGAACAATTATGTGAATTTATGCTAATTATCAATGCGACGGGACTCCATGAGTCCATATCCATCTTGTCTCAACAACAGATCCATATTTCATTATCATTAAGGCACTTAGGCACACATAAATTTAGTTAAAATGACAGAGCTCACCAATGAAATATTTAACACATTAATTGAGGCAACATTGGAATTGGTTTGGTAAGGCATTGATTATGGAGTTCAAATATATTTTTGAATCAAATAAATGAGCAATTATCAAATGAATCTGAATGAAAATTACTTTGTCTAATCACTGAGACCTTTTGCTGCATTAAATAATTCAACACAAGGCATTAATGGAAACATTAACTTCCTCTAACGTTCGAGTCCCAAGTATTTATGAAAAATATCGTTGCGTTGATGAGTCATTCATATTTTACAACTCTTTAACTTTTTTTCCATCTCACGATCTGACATCGATCTCCCACATATTTCATCCCATTTCTTCTATCATAATCTCAAATCCTATACATAATGTGGTGGAACCTGGAGGCTAGAGGATGTGGCAAGATTATGCAGCCAATACCCAATTCCCATCACAGTGCCGGAGCCTGGAGCTTTCTCAGTTTTGTAGAGGGAAATTGGAATACATGATATTGTAGAGTCTGCAAAAGAAAAAAATTGGTGAGTCACAAGTTCACAATTACTCAAGGTAATATCCTCTCTTGTACCTTCCTTCTACTATTTTTTTAAGTTTGTTATGTTACCAACTTACCACAGTACCATGGTCCCTACTTTTCTTTCAGTTTCACCTATATTATAAATAGTTTTGCATTATCCATTTAATATGATATAGCAGCTTTAAGAGCGATGCAATTTGTAGATGAAATTATCTATTGAGTCACTTTGATGAATTTTGTTCTCAAGCCTACTGAGTTAGTAAATATTATTATTAACACTGATAGCAAGATGTAATTCTCTTTTCAAGGAAATTCTTCATGTGGGTAATAGATAACAATTTGGATTTATTTTTCCTCCTTAGTTGGTGAATATTATTAGCAATACACAACAACATGTAATACTCATTTAAGGTAAAAGTTTAAAGGTGGATAATAGCGAACAAACATACTGACATATATATCAATTTCCATCACAAGTTGGATCTACTTTTCCTCCTTGTTACACAATCTATCATCTCTCTTTCAAACTTTAAACTTGACATAACTTGGGCAACCCCATTATTGTTTTCTATCGAGTCATCAAATGTAATTGTTGGGTGTTTTTTTTCAAGATGCACCTTTAAGAAAATCAACAAAACTTGAGGCAAAACTTGAGGCAATTGATGGAGAGTTGAGACTCTAAGAGTATATTGAATAACCAACTGTGTTTTCTTTTTTAAAAGACATGCCTAGTGAAACTAGGATATGTCTTCGTAATCATATGTATAAGCTTTGGCTACAACTTACAATTCACAAGTCTCCCATAACATAATCAATCATTCACTAAATTTATCAATCACACATAACACACACATATATAGAACTGTATGTAGATAGATAAATAAAACAGACTTGGAGTATGGGTTAAAACTGTTTTTTTAAGTTAAAGTTTGTCTCTAAATTTTTTTAAACTAATATTAATTATTAATTTAAAAATTAAAATATAATTCAAAATATTAATAACATTTAATTTATAAAAACTTAAATTAAAACTGCAATACAAAAAGTAAATATTAAAAGGCATATAATGAACCATAAAAAAATAAAACCTTCATAAAAAATTCACTGATGGATAGGGAACCCGTCGAGTCAAATTTAACCCCTGGCTCTTGGTATTGAAGTCATGGCTTTATTAGGTGAGATAACATTTAATGGTAACTCTTTCATGTGAAAGGAGTTTGGCCTTCTATATTTGTTTCTTTTAAGTTTCTTGTGGTAAATTGATAGGTTTTCAAGACTTCTATTAATTTCTTTTTCGGTGTTGGTTTGGTGATATTGTTCTACAACAACTTCTTAATTTTTATTATAGATGAAAATAGGGTTTTTTAAAATTTTGAGGAAATTTTTTTATTATTTATTGTAAATAATTATTAGTGTTATTTAATTTATTATTATAAACTTGAAATATTTGAAAATTTGGAATTTAAAAAAAAAAATTATATTTTGAGTCATTTTGAATTGTTTTATGTAATTGATATGAGATTTTGTAACTCCTTGATATGGTTTTAGTTTTCATGTTTACAGTGTTTATATTAATTAAATGGCATTTTTTTTTAAGTTGTAGTTTAACTAGTTTGTGTTTTTGTCTTGAAAATCATGGAAATTAGGTAAGATTTTAATAAAAATTTAGTAGTGATTTTTGTAAATTTAGGTTATAGCTATTAAACTTCAAAATTTTGAGTGTCTTGAAAGTGT